>JACYFF010031955.1:116447012-116498863 GCA_017589665.1 Selenicereus undatus | reverse complement strand
CCACACACACACACACACATATATATATATATATATATATATATATAGAACTGAGAGAAAATCGAACCTTGATCTATCTTGTAAATATCAAATACCTTATCATTGGACTAGGTACCCCGATCGAGGAGGCTCATTGAAATGTTACTGTACTATTGTATTCCCAACTCAGGTGTGCCGTTATTGAAAAATTTTTGTTTAGAATTGTCCAATAGATATATCACACTCCTAGAAGCACATACTCTGAAGAGTCATACCAACAAATATACATTAAAAAATTAATATATGACAAATACACTTGTAAAACATATGTACACATGGGCAATGAAAACATGTGCTTTTATGAGCACATAAGAAATTGTCAGTTCTTTTCACCATCTTCACAGACTTTTGTTCAAAAATAGTTTAGCTTTTTTTGGGGGAGGAGGGGTTGGGTTTCAACCCTTTGACATTTAAGCCCTCTCTAGACCAGGGATGACTAGACAAATCTAGTTTTGTATAATCAACAAATTTTGAATTTAAGTCCTCCAATGTGAAGACAAAACTAAAACACACTAAGAAAAAAAAATTAGCTCGATCTCCTTAGGCAAGGTCGTTTCGAATTCGAGTCTTCTGAATGGAAAAAATCTGTGATGGCAGAACTGTATCCCTTATCAGGCCAACAATAACTTGACTACAGTGAAATAGATGATCCACGATCTAAAAAAAATTATTCTAGAGAGATAAATAAAGTGAAAAATTATGACAAAATGAGTAGAGGTGAAAACTCATCAAAGCTTTGAGTGAAGCATTAATTGATATATGTGACGAAGCATAAAATAGACAAATGAAAACTACTATCAATACAAACTACCAACAAAAGTGTTTCTAGTTTAATAGTTTTATACGCAAACCCTAAAAGAGAAACAATTAATTTTCAAACTTCCCCACCCATTCACTCTGACATTATTGATTAATTTCTCTAGAATTTATATATTCCATAATGTTTCTAGTTTAGTAGTTTTCACCAATTAATTAGACAAAATGCTGACATACAAGGAACAAAAAAATAATAATAATAACTTTAAAATTTTTGATAGAAAAGAAAAGTTTGTTAATAAAAGGTCATATGACTCTATAAACTTCTGACAATAATAAATCTAAAATATAAAGATATAACTCTAGTCTGGTAGCATCATTGCAGCCACAAATGTACTGTGTCCTTTGAATTCAATACGTGGTTCTTGAATGTCAGCAAGTTATAGTATAATTTTTCAAAACACGTATTTGTGTGATTCAGTAGATCCAACTTGAAAGATACATCATCACGATCAACCCACATAAACCTCCATTGTTGAATCCTTTGCAATCAAAACCAATTAATCTAAAAGATGAAGATAGATCGAGAAAATTGATAAAAATACCAAAATAAAAATCTTTAGCTGAATCAACAGCCCTTGTAAAACTTGGTTGATGTGTAAGAGAAATAACTCGCACAAAATGCAAGATATCAAATCCTTTGGAGAGAACCCTAACTCTCATAAGGAAGAAAAAAAATTCATTAGAAAGAAAAATAATATTCTAAATGATTGACAAAAACAAAATAGAAGGGGCTTACTACTGGATTTCCAGAATGTTGGATTAACTTTAGAAATCTTTGATGCTAGAAAATGATGAGAAAATGAAGAAATCAATACAATAATGTTTAAAATCAATGTAGTTTCTATGTATATCGATAATATATATAAATGCATTTTAGATATTTTGTATTTCTAGTGCAATTGAAGAAGATACCTCAAAATTGTGCAGTCAAATGGCAAAGATATGTCAAAATTGTGCCACTAAAAATATTGGGGCTCAAAGCACAATTTAGGGCATATTCTTTTCGGCTTATCATAACTAATTATTATCAGTATTCAACAAGTTTCAACACCATTTAGTACAATTCGACAACTTTTAACACCATTCAGCACAATTCAGTATAATTTAGCACCGTTGAATATTTATTGAGAAAACCTAGTTATATTTTCTTCAACTATTCAGCATGTTTCAGTATGATTCAACATGTTTCAGTATGTTTCAGCATGATTCGGTATATTTTCAGCTTATTTGAGCTTGATTCAGCTTGCTTCAGCAATAAACATTAATAACTATATCTCATAAGTCGAAAAGAACATACCCTTCAAAATAATAGATATATTTTTAAAAAATCGGTTATATATGTATGTAATTAATTTAAGAAGACAAATTTCCAAGAGTTGTTACTTTCATGTCATTTTCTTTGTTATGTGGGTCTTTTGAGTGTGGAATGAAAAAAAAATAAAAAACAATCATCTTATCCTATTAAATGCATGCATGCATGCACAAGTTGAGATTGAATTTGATTGACCTAAATTATGATAATCCAAAAAACCAAATAAATGCATATATACGTACATGGCATATTATTTAAGAAGGGGGCTTTCTAGAGTTAAATTAGTCACTAGGGTTTGAGTCATTTTTGACAAGAAGTTGATAATTTTGGAGCCACAATGTGGATAACTTGCTATGTGGATGAGAATAAATGGTTGATTCTTCCTGGGCAGGTAGATCTCAACTTCAAGCAACAGTTCTCACTTCCAGTTGATTCTTGCCAACCCAACTGCATTGACAGTTACTAGTAACTTCCGAATTGGATCGATGTTGCTAATTTAATACAACGTAATTAGACGAAAAATATCACCTTGAAAATAGGAGGTCTTATTGGGAAAAATAAAAGAGCTAATCACAACAAATCGGTATAAATTTTAGGGTTTTTGGGGGGGGGGGGGGTTGGTAAGAATAAATTTTTTGTGGTTAATTATGTAAGTGTAAGATTTTTGAAAAAATTAAACTATCACAACTGTCGGCCATCATCTTCTTCCTATCCCCTCCTGTCTTGTTTTGGTACTGTGCTTTTGCCTCTTTTTCTTTGATTATTGTGTTCTAAAGGTTGAATAGCCGGTTATGTTTTCTAGTCATTCTAACTGTATCGTTTGTTACTTCCATTTACTAATATTTTTATCGTTTGATAGTACTTATCTCTCTAATTGTGAGATCAAGTTGGTTCCAGTTGTAAGAGTTTTATTTTGTAAATGACATAGCACCCTTTGAATAAAATCTAGTTAGTAACCTGGCTAGTAATTAACCTATTTAATTAGATGAGGGTCTTTACGGATTTTGAAGAACGAACTCAGCAAAGCCTATACATATACTTAGACTGCAGACTTAGAGCATTCCCAGCTCACATTCCATATTTTGGAACTCTACCGTGCCACATCAGCCAAAAATTCAATTTTTTAGAACTCGTAGTCCTTCAATTCTTCAACCCATGGAACTCTAATTTAAATCACTCGATAAAATATTTGTAATGGGACCACCTCATAACATAAAATCTTTTTTAATAACCTAAATAATTAATATGTTAAGAAGTGGAAAAAAAGTAAAACAAAAAAAATCACAAAATGACAAAGAAAGGGGGAGCGGGGGGAGGGCGGGACGCACTGTCGTTCCTCCTCATAAGGCAGTTGCAATGGAATGAGTGAGCAGCTGCCAAGTGTCTTCGGGGCCCACCCGGTGAAATGTGTAATTGTGAATTCCTCGGGCCGGGGGTGGGTGCTCTTAGAGCATCTGCAACCGACGTGAAAAAGGGGAACGCGGGCCCCCACACTGCCACTTGTCACAACATGAGAGGAGAGAAGGAGGTCTGCCACGTGGGCGAGAACGGGCAAACATTTCTCCCCGCGGGCCACCTTTTGGCATTTTTTAATATTTTTTTGTTTTTTTTGGGGTAAGTATATAATTTTTAAATAATTTAAAAAATAGGTTATGTGTTATAAGGTGGGTCCATGACAAATATTTTTATTGGATGATTAAAATTGAGTTCCATAGGTTGGAGAAGTGATGAAATGCATGTTCCAAAATTGTGAAACTTTTGCTGACGTGGCAGGTCAGAGTTCCAAAAATTGAAACTCTAGCTGAAAATGCTCTTAGAATGATATATTTCATTTGTAAATAATTTATACACCATAACAAATTAACAAATTTATGAACAGCTTTGTTGTCATGTACAAACAACTATATGTAATCCAACAAATATGGCATAATAATTTTTCAATTAATTAATGGAAGGATGGAGTTGTGGAAAATTATACATGTACTTCATCTTTTTCAAAATAACTATATATTCTGTGTAATTTTTTAGAAAATTATCTTAAGAACATAGATATAAACAACAATATTAAAATGAATTTTCATGGAGTTTCGTATTAAATATCCAAAGTGAATATAGTTGATCAAGAAAAAAAAAAGGAGAATCACTCTTTTTTTTGGGGGGGGGGGGGGTAGGTGATATATCGTAGTTCTCATATAAAATAATTTTGTCTAAATTTGGTACATGTAATTGTCACAAGAATTGGCTATCAAGTCCATTAAATTTAAACCTATCAGAGGTTCATTTTCATTCCATTAATCCTCATAAACACTTCCCCCACCCCACTCTTTCTAGAATGGGAAAGATTTGACTCCAATAGACTTATCATCAAAGTTATAAATATCGTACCGTTTTTTACTGGAGTGAGACATACCTGATTCATGTACCATTGTACCGGACCTGTACTGTTTTGAATTTTAAAAAAATTTTAAAATTAAAGTACAAAAAATCCAAAATTTTAGTGTTCCGGACGGTATTTGACAGTACAGAGCAGTACTGACTGATACAATAGCTTATACCGCTTCTTGACCGGTACAGTACGTTTCGGCCGATACCGAGCGGTACGGTATGGTATTTATAATACTGCTTATCATATCAGATTGCCCATAAGTGTACAGTGATGTTATAACATCCACTTCGGTGAGACCGTTTTACTTAAAAACTATGGTGCATATAGCAGTAAGAGGTAAATAGGCCTTTTTTCCGGAGGGGTGGGGGGTCGTGGGTGAAGTCGTCCATTTATCCTGAGAGAAATGGACTTACATTCAAATCGAGTTGGATATGATTCATAAGGAGCGTGGCATACTGACATCCAATCCAATTTCATTATTCAACACGTTTAAATTTCTCAAACTCAAACTTTAAGTTTTAAAACTTTAAACGTGACCTACTCCTCCGATCTACCGCCACCCGTCCAACTTTTGAGATAGGAAAACCCTAACCTCCCTCGACAT
This sequence comes from Selenicereus undatus, assembly GCA_017589665.1. Taxonomy (NCBI): domain Eukaryota; kingdom Viridiplantae; phylum Streptophyta; class Magnoliopsida; order Caryophyllales; family Cactaceae; genus Selenicereus; species Selenicereus undatus. The sequence continues at coordinate 116,493,703 of JACYFF010031955.1, read as the reverse complement.
TTTATCCAAATCTGATCCGTTGTCATTTCTCAAGACAGTCTCATTTAGAAGCCAAACACTATATAATTGTCTTAATTAGCTTCTTACTAATATTATAAAGAATTAAAGAACATAATACTCATAAGTTTTAGCAGAGTCAAACTTTAATTAACTTGATATGGAGGAGAATCATTTCAAATAACCCAAGGTAAAAAGTAAGACAATCATATATTTCAAACAACTATGTTGAAAAAATTGCAAACCTTATCCTCTGATTGTTGGGGAAAAAAAAAGAAAAAGAAAAGGGTCTTACATTGTTTCCGATAATAATTGATTTATCTCAAAAGTAATAGGGATAATATCTAACATAAAAATAATTATTGTGTATTAAAACTCCTCATAAAATGACACAGTCTCCTATGAATACCTAAAAGTTGGATTTCACCTTCTTCTCCTATACCTTAAGAAAATCAGAATACTCCTAATATTAGAGTTGAGAAAGTCGGACCCAATACGATAGCACGACCCGAGCTCGACTTGAGGTTACTGAGAGAAACACGAACCGAATCAATTTTGACCCAAAGTCGGCCGGATTTGACCGTTTCGCTTGAAAATATATTATTTTTCAATTTTAAGTGAATCTAAACTATTTTCAAGGCTGACACGAAAATTGACCCGTTTTTTAAATAGGTCGACTCGAACCATCCCCTTATCCAGCTCTATCTAGTATGACTCCATACTAGTAATCAACTCCGAGCATTGATATGTAGCGGCACCATCGTGCATGCAGTATGCAGCAATATAAATCGAGCACTATTTTTTGTATTTCTAATTCCGTGATGACTTAAATTTAACAAGATATGAATCAAACAAACAACTTTTACTGAATTTGGTACATCATCTAATTTATCCAATAAGATTTAGCAACAGCAACACCTCCCAGTGTAGGTTCTCTTTCGCGGGATCTGGGGAGATCTAGATGTAGATAACTTTATCTCTACGGACATCTTTGTCCATAAAGCGACTGATTCCAAGATCCAATAAGATTTAGCCAAAATGCGAAGTTACAAAATTGAATGTGCCCTACAAACATTAAAGGGAAGAAAAATCTCAACATAAAGAAAAGATGAAGATCAGTGAGGATGGGTTAATTTTCAAACCATGCATTAAATTTGTCAAGACTTATTTGAATGTCCAGCCGAATTCCTGACCCAAGATTAACGACTAACTACCCATTGTTGATACCGACCTTTCCAAGTCACCAACTTCTCCAGGGAATGTTTTGACTCTTTGCCGACATGACCAAGAGACTAATTGATCGAATTTTTTTACTGCGAATGAGGTGCAAAGATCAATGTAGGTAAGATTCATACTCAAATTTCTAGTAATAACACCGAGACTTCAAGATATTTTACCAGTTGAGCTAACTGACATTCTCAAAGAGTAATTGATCAGATAAGTACACTATTTTTTCGGTCGATCAAAAGAAAAGCATACTTCTTAAGTCTTCACAAACATAGTGACACTATTAGCTCTTCCTTGTTTTTTCGGGGGGGGGGGGAATAATTATTGATAGAGATCGGTTTAAATGATTTGACAATTATTTTTAATTAATAAGGTTTTGGAGTTGAATTTTTTGGGGTGGAGAAGATTTATGCTAAGAGAGATACAACTTGACTTATGAGTCGGCAGTAGAATTAACATAGAATCGGAATCTTAAAATTAGAAGTCAGAACAACTGAACAGATTGGAAGTCTATCCATTGGTGCCTTTTTTGTGGATAGTTGATTGTTCGACGGCAAATTAATATAATAAAATAATAAATATCTCGTTACAATATACTTTTTATCAAATGATATTATCACATAGTTTTGACATATTCTTGAATGGCCCATCTCATCTCCCTAAGAAAAATAAAAGGGAAATTAAATAGAGAAAGAGATGAATAAGAGTCAATGCAAAGTGATGAATAAAGAGTCAAATTACTTCTAGAATTGTGGGCCTACCAACTGATTCGAACCCCAGACCGTGTTAAATTTATCTGAATATTTTCTTCAAAGTCTCCAATGTAAGATAAAGCTTATTACCTCAAATATCAACTGATCCAAAATCAGCATAAATAAAAAACGATATGAAATCTTACCAATCCGAATATGGCCCAGTTCGGATTTAACTTGAGTCAAACACGAACTAAGACCCTGGTCTTTTCGTGGGTCAATTCTAAAATATCAACCTAAACCCACTTTAACTTACTTCAATCCACTTCAATCCATTTCAACCAACTTCAATCCATTTCAACCAACTTCTACTATTTTAACCAAGTTTAATTTATTATATAAAGGAAATTCAATCTACTTTAACCCACTTTAACCTACTTTATCCTTTTATTCATCTTAATTTACCTACGAAAAAAATAGACCCTAAATGACTCTATTTGTTAGGTCTAATGGAATACAGACTATAGTATAATTAAATGAGTCCAAAAAACCATCAGGTGAGAGAATGAGGTTCCAATTGGAACAGCCAGTTGAAGGATCAAAGGATCCCGTTCTCAAATGGGCCGGGTCAAAGGTAATGAAAAATGGGCCCTGGCAGTAAGCCCAATAACACACATTCTCTCTCTGGTCTGTATTTGCTGCATTTACTCTTGTATTTAATGCAGCAATGCTTGGTAACCTGGTTTTCCTGAGAGAACAGACTTTTGTACAACACCATCATCACCGCCTCTCAATATGGATTCCGTTTTTACTGGATCCGGAGAGAGAGAGCAGACTTTTGTCTTACGAAACTTAGAATGTTGGCTTAAGTTAAAAGGCGTACACTCGGTATTCGGTAACATTTTTTAAATATCTTTTGGTATGCCAAATGAAGTAGTATTCAGAGTTTTATATAACCAAAAAAATAAAGAAAATATTCTGTTTGTGATTTTTTTTATTTTTCATGGAAAATTACATACTTATAACCAAATGACAAAAAATTTAATATGAAAATCTATTTTTTTGGTAAAAGAAACATCTTCAATGAAAAATGATTTTCCTAAATGATTTTCCTCTTAACTAAACATCATCTTAGAATGAGACCCGGTAAATATCGCTCCATAAATTTCAGGCCTGTTGTCAGAAGTTTCAAAGACAAATTTTGCAGTTCCAGTGAATATTCTTCGACAAAATTCGTAGATCCGCCACCGATAGGGTGTCTTGCCGGACCCATCTCAACATGTTTCATTGGAGGGGGCTCATTGTTACCAAAACAACCAGCAAAAAATTTAATCTATGATGCTTGTCACCAGACTGTAACCATGAAGCTTGGCCAATCTTCTCTGTTTCATGATCTCTCTTATCTTTTCAACCTGTTTCCACATATCTCTATTGGCATAAATATTCGACAAAACGACGTAAATGCCATCATTCCATGGCTCGAGCTCAAGGAAATGCTTGGCTACCCATTCTCCTATTTTAACGTCACTATGCCTCTCACTTGCACCCAACAGACACCCCCAAATCACCACATTTGGCTTCATGGGCATCCCTTCCACCAAATTCCTCGCTTCCTCCAACAACCCTGCTCGGCCAAGCAAATCCGCCATGCATCCATAATGCTGCATTTGGGGCTCGATACCATAAACGTTCTTCATCATTTGGAAGCACTGTTTCCCCTCGTCCACCATCCCACCATGCACACATGCACTTAAAACCCCAACAAACGTCACATGGTTAGGGATCACATTGGAATCAATCATGGCATGAAAGCAATCCATGGCTTCACTCGCATGGCCATGCATCGCGTAACCAACTATCATGGAAGTCCAAGATGACACGTTCCGGTCCTGCATCGTGGAAAACACCTCATGAGCCCAGTCCATCCTTCCGCATTTTCCATACATATCAATAAGTGAATTCACCATCAGAACATCCTCATTCCGCTTACCTTTCACTTGAAAAACAAATTTATGCAATTGTAGAGCCAACTTCAAGTCCCCTAAGCTTCCACAAGCCGAGATAACACTGACCATCGTCACACCATCCGGCATAAACCCACTTCTCCTCATCCTCAAAAACATAAGCAATGCATCCTTCGAACACCCACCTTGGGAAAGACCAGCAATAACAGCATTCCAAGAACCCAACTTTCTCTCGGGACTTTCATCGAACACCTTATATGCATCCCCAAAGTCACCCGCTTTCAAATACATACTAATAAGCCCACTTTCAACGAACTCATTCCCATCAAGCCCATGACGAATTGCAACCCCATGAAGCTGCTGGCTCGTTCTCAAAGAGTATACTTGGCCGACAGCCTTGAGAGTGATCGGAAGAGTGTAGTGATCAGGGGATACCCCACACCGAGACATGGCCAAGTAAACTTGGAAAGCATGGGTTGGAGAGTTGAATCTAGTGTATGATCTTATAATGTTGTTCCAGTGAAATGGGAGATTGTTTGATTCGAAGAAGTGGGTTCTAATGATATGGGCATGAATTTGGCGGAGGTGGAGCAAATGGGTGCAGTTTGATAGGAAGTTTGAAAATCTCTCTCCTGGGTTTTCTGCGGGGGATTCCGATCTTGTTTGATTGATTGCAGATTGTTGGTCATTGGATTGAGAGGAGTTTGTGATTAGGAAAGTGTGATTGCGATTGTGAGAGATAATGGAGGATTTGGGGAGTGGCAGTTTGTGAAGCCTTACAGAGAGTAGAGAGATGGAGATCATGCGTCGTGCCTGTTCGAAGAAATGACATGAGAAAAGAATTAATGCAAATTCTGAGTTTTATTTCCCTGAAAACGCGTTCACATCCCAAAAAAAAAAAAAAAAAGATAGATTGGTTCATTTGGTTTTTTGCAAGAGGAAAGAATTTATTAATAAATAAGCTATATGGCATCTACAAGTTGTGTTCGATATAAATAAATAGAAGTTCTAATGTAAAAACACAATTTGCATTACGAAAAAAAATTACTTTTATACATATTGATCGCTTGTCTTCGTGCAACCGATACTTCATCGTACAGTCTAGAGAAAAGATCTACAGATCTGTTGTAATATCTTCGTGATTCGTGAAAGTAGATATGCTAAGTTAGTGTAATTTTATCAGGTGAGATAGTATTTGAACATAAGAGATTGTATTTGAAGTGTCAAACTTGATTGAAAAGCCGCTTTGCAATAGGACAGTACTCATTCCTTAAAATTCAAGTAAAACAACAATGTGAAGGCAAACAAAACACAAACACAAATAGAAACTCTCACATTCGGAGAGACTAAGACTCTCACAATTGGAGAGAATTAAAACTAAACAAATGAAAATATTGCTGAAATAAGAAAAACTACAGTAGATAGGAGGGTGAAGATCGCCGAAAGTCCATCATCCAAACCCTCTAAGTACCTAATAGGACATAAGGGTTATTATTTAATTTACTTGTAGTTTATATGTGTATAAATACAAAGCACCTGGCCCCCGAATTGGGTGAGCTTCTCCATCACAAATATTCTCACATGATATCAGAGCCGTAATCCCTAGAATATTCCTCTTCCCAACCCTAGCTTCCGCCGCATGTCTTCTTCCTCTAGCATTAGCCACTTGTGATGGCCTCTTTCGGCATCGAAACCTTTGTCCAAAACACCCCTGTTCATGTGATGGCTTCTTCCAATGTCTTTGCAACTTATCTCACTGCCAATCCTGTCCATCATGACAGGAACAAACATATTGCAGTTGATTATCATTTTTTTCATGAGCGAGTTCTAGAGTTACATTTATCTTTAGACTATCTATGTTCCATGCATCTAATAAGGCTAGTAAATTTTAAAATTAATATAAAAGTTTATAAGATTTTTAAATGGACATTTATAAAAATTTATTCTTCATTCAGCATAAGGATTTAAAATACGGTTTCGGTTGCAATTTTGATTTTGATAGCAGCACAAAAAAAATACTTTAATCCAACAAATTAAATTTTATATCAGGGCTAACACGACCTTAGAATACTATTCGCAAAACTCTAAAACCTTTTCAATAATACCGTTTCGTTGCAGTTCGACAACACTTAATAGACGGGATGGAGTGTTGTCCACTTCCCCGGTCTTAAAAATTCCGGTTGACAAATGACAAGGAAGCAATAGCAGGAGACTGGATATAGAAAAACTCCAATATCCTCCATTTTGGCCCCCTCTTCAAAACCTCCCTCTCTCTCTCTCTCTCACTCAATGAACAGCGAAGAAACCGCAGACCAAGATCAACCGCTGGAGGAAGAAGATGCCGCCGCCATCACCGCCCTCGATCTCACGAGTTACCAGCTCCACGACCTCGACTCGGTCGAGTTCCCGCCGAGTCTTATCGAGCTGGACCTCACTGCTAATCGATTATCGAAATTGGATCCTCGAATCAGCCTCCTTTCCCATCTCAAGAGACTCTCTCTTCGTCAGAACCTCTTTGATGATGCCGGCGTTGAGCCGCTTTCTCATTGGGACGCCATTTCCGGCCTTGAGGTTGATATCTTGTCTTTGATTCTTGTGCTGATTTTTCGTTTTTGTTTGAGTTCTCTTACATTGGGATTTTTTTTGGTTGCTGATCAATTGGTATATTGTGGGGATTTGATTCTGCATAGTTTTGTTTCTATCTCCTGAGAAATACTTCTTGTGTTGGATTGTATGAGAGTTACTGAACTAGAATTTGAATTATGTTGTAATCCATGTTCTATGGACTAAAGTGAGGATAACCGGGAATGAGTTTCAAATATTTGTTATCTGTTGCTTGTTTGGATGTCTGACTTGGGAACTTCTTAGGAATTTGGCGAGTTTCTGCCTGAAATTGAACTGTCCAAGTGTGTGTTTATAGAACTGTGAGTTATGTTATATGGGTACTTTAACATGAAGACAAGACAGGTTGTGGTCTGATAAGCTTGTTGAATTAACTGGAACTTCCCGGGATAATATGCTTGTGGCATTGCCAAAGCAATGTGATTCAGTTCCATGGGACGGTATCTTTAAAGCACGTGACATATCTTTAAAGCACGTCAAAAATGCTTCTTGCGCTTTATGCACGAGAATCATTGAAGTAGGATCTGGGTTATGTTGTAATAGATACATGGACTAAGGAAGGATGACAGGGAATGAGCTTCAAGTATTTAACTGTTGGTTGTTGGTACATTGGAAGTGGGGACTTCGTAGGAATGTGCTGAGTGTCTGGCTGAAATTGAACTGTCCATATGTGTGTTTTATCAAACTATGAATTACTACATTGGATTGTATGGGTACTTCAAGAGGAAGGTAAGACAGGTTGTATCAAGCTGGTTGAATTAAGTGGAACTTAATGGGATGATGCACCTGTTGGCATGCCAACGCAATGCAATTCAGTTGCATGGTAGTCTAGGTCTCCCTCTGTAGAAATTTGTATAAATTGTATAACTTCATGCCTTTCCTTCATGCTACATAGATAAATGAATATTGTGGGGCAATATGTTGAGGGGGAAAACAACTTCTGTGAATGTGAGGAGTAACGCTTTGTATATTTGGACTGTTCTTTACCTACCTTTGGTGTCATTCATACTACCCAGTGGTTGTTGTAGCACCTTTGGAGGGAGAAAAAGCATGCTTGTTTGAAATTCTTAAACAGAGCTGCAAGGCTGTGACAGGCTTAGCAATTATTCCATGGTCTAGTGATGTCCTCCGACCCCACCCCGTTCTGCCTGTTATGTGGAACCTATTGTGCTCAGTCAGTTGGTCTTATTTTCCCCTGCCTAACATGGGTACTTATCTAGATGTGCACTCACCTATTTTAAGAAAGCTTTGCATTTTTTGAATCTAAAACGAAGCATCAGATATCCATCCTCATGCTAGAAAATTGAGGATTCGCTGAAATGAAGACGGCAACATAGCTTGGAACTTACATGATACTTCTTTCTCAAAATTATGTGTGTTTGTCACTATCTGGTCCCGTCTACTTGTGTTGTTTACCCTATCTTTTTGTTTTAAGGGCAGTATGGAAATAGGTAAGGGAGAGGAAATTTTGAAATTTTTGGAAAATGAAGAAACACTGCATCATATTTTTTGGTAAGGAAGAAAAGCGGTATCATATTAACAAATTCACATGTTCAGGTTAAGCACCAAAAAAAAAACCCCTCCCTCTCTTTGTTGTTCGAATTAGCCTAGTAAGAAGGACCTGTGCAGTTAACCCCCCCTCCCCTTTTTTATTGAAGAAGTGACTTTAGGATCAAAGCTGGCTGCTAGTACTATCAATTTACTAAATTAACTAATAATTAATAATTAATATAATTTGTTATCAATTAAGATCAATTTAACCTGTATCTCTCATGCTCTAGCTCTAATACATGTCTAGCTGTTCATTTTTATTTTGTATTCTTGTTTTACTAAGTGTTGTTGATGTCAATACAAGTTTGTCCAAGGAATTTTGGGGCTTATACAGCTTGTTCATGTAAGTGCCATAAATGTTGTCTGCTACTTACCTGCAGGAGCTGGTATTCAGAGACAACAAGCTTATGAAGATACCTGATGTCAGCATATTTAGGAGTCTTTTAGTGTTTGATGTTTCTTTCAATGAGATATCATCTCTAAGTGGGCTGTCAAAGGCCTCCAACACTCTCAAAGAATTATATTTGTCCAAAAATGAAATCCCTAAGATCGAGGAAATTGGGCATTTTCACGGGCTGCAAATTCTTGAGCTTGGTTCCAATAGGTTGCGGGTTTGTCTCCTGATCCTTTTGACCACTTTATGATTATTAATTAAGTATTGTGCAGACAACGTAAATGCATATCAGAAATTTGATCCATCCGTTTATCCTTTGATCCCCTTTGAGTTGTTGAGTTTCACCTACTACTTTCAGTGCCTCCCTCTTTATCTAGAATATAAGAGAAAATATTCTAATAAGGTATAATTACCTTGATTTTAGGTAATGGAGAACCTAGAAGCTTTGGTCAACTTGCAAGAATTGTGGCTTGGTCGAAATCGAATTAAAGCAGTGCACCTATGTGGCTTGAAATGCATCAAGAAACTTAGCTTGCAGAGCAACCGCTTGACATCTATGAAGGGATTTGAGGTAGCAGTTATTCATAATGTTTTTTATAGGCCGAGGGCTGCTGTGTGGTCCCTGCCTGCGGGTTCTATTCTTAGTAATTAATGTTTGTTGTAACATCAAAAATTGCAGGAATGTGTAGCCCTTGAAGAATTGTACTTAAGCCATAATGGTATTTCGAAAATGGATGGGCTATCAACTTTGGTAAACCTCCGTGTCCTGGATGTATCTTCAAATAAGCTAACATCAGTTGATGATATTGAAAAGCTGACAAAGTATGATGTTTTTCTCTTAGCAATCCCACCTGTTCCTTACAGACCAATTACCATGCATCTGGTATCTTTCTGGCAGCTGATATTGAAATGTATCGTTTGCTTGTTTTCTTGTGTTTAGCTTGGAAGATTTGTGGCTTAATGATAACCAGATTGCAGCCTTGGAAAGCCTGGCTGATGCAGTTGCTGGTTCAAGGGAGAAGCTTACCACTATCTATCTTGAACACAACCCATGTGTATGTGCTTAATTATTGACATTGCTACTCTGCTGTACACGTGAGGATTTAAACCCTACATTTTACTTCTAGTATTGCTTTGGATGGATTGGGAGAACTAGGGAAGCAGGTTTCAGAATTGGGAGGCTTCAAGTCTTCAACTGCTTCATTTTAAGGCATCATTTTTGGAACTATTTACTTGGCCTCATTGAATCTATGTTATTTTCTTCCTAGTCTTTATTAGGGCTTTTGTGAAAACAGGGCAGTACCCATAGAAGTGCACAGTTTCTTTGTGAATATACGGCAAAACCTAGGACATCCAAAGAAAGCGTGCAGTCTGATTCATCACTTTATCCCATGGGAAAAAGAAAGGAGAGAGAGGGGGGTGGGGGGAGGCTGTCTTCATTTAGTACTCATTGCTTAATTGAACAGATCCTCAGAGCTCCTTTCAGGTGGTCAAGTTGAGCCTGAAGGATTTGGGTGATCTGGCCCTTCTAAAGCTCTTTTGTTTGTTTATTTTTCTAGCTACAGCTAGCTTCTTTCCCCCTGAGAGTGGTCCTAATCTGCCATCACCTGCAGGACATTATCCTGGGTTTAATGCTTTTCGTTCTTCTTTTGTATGTTAGCATTGCTTTTTCTTCACTTCTTTTTCTCCCAGACAGACTGAGAAAAAAGCTGACTGGTTGTTGGTTGATAATTTTCTTCTTCCTTCATTATGTCACTTTTGTTATTCTTCTTTATAGAATATTGCTTGAATTTCTGACATCATGTATAATAAGGGCAACCTAATGAAGTATTATGTGATAGCCTTTAAATGATTTATCTTTAGACCTTCATATTTGGTTTCATGAAAAGCTTTCCTCTTTTTTTTTACCCTTGCTGTTTTATTAACTGCTAGTCTCATTGTTCCAGCCTCCACCTCTGACAGGAAATGCACTGAAACAACCCCACCACCCCCATTTTTTTTACTTGTTTTTAACAATCATAAATTGTGGAAGTTCTTTCCTGTTCAAGTGTTAATTGTTTACTGGTGTTCTCATAAAAAAAGTACCTTATGGTTTACAGTGATGTGGTTAACCAACGATCAACCCATAAGAGGGGTTTAGATGCTCCCTTTTTTTCTTTTTTTTGGGAGACTTGGGGAGGGTATGAATGAGGCGCAAATGCCGATGTAGAGGGGTTTACATGTTAAAATTCCTCTTTATTAAATTTTAAGTTATTGTCAAGTGATCTGATGGTTCAATATTCAAGAGTTGGATCTTTGACGCTTTTTTGCCTATGTGGAAGTTAGAGATGGCGATTCTGAGCAACTTTTTAGACACATAAGCCATAGGAGGGAAAGACAAGATAGGAAGTCATTCTTGGGCATCGATTTCAACAGGTTAGGAAGAGGACTTGGTGATTAGACTTTTTCGTGTGGTTCCCTTACTGTCAGTACTACACTAATCCGATTGCAACCCTTCCATTGCAATTACCCAAGGGAGAAGTCACATAGGCATTAGGCAATGTGTCGAAGAATATTGTTTAAAACAATATTTGTGCCTGTGTTTGTGGACCCTGCACTAGTTCTACTTGTTTTAGACTCCTACGATGGTTTGTTTCTAATTTCACTAACGAACTTACAAGACAGGGCACACATTGCTTCTTGATGATAAAAAATGCTGTAAAACTTAGTGAAGCTTGTGATGCATGAAGACCGGCTATGGTCCATTACTTATTTAGCGTTTCCGCCTTCTCTGAGAATAGTTGCCTGATGTCCAACTGGTATGAATGTTATGAGCCTCAAAGTCACCCCATATCCCTTTGAGATGGTATGTACATTCAGTGGTGTTGTTATACTTGAAATAAAAATCTTCTTAGAAATAGGAACCAAAAAGAAAAATCTTCTTAGAATTTGAACATTTCTTGTGAAACGGAGACATAGAGTCGGATATGTTTATACCTCCATTTGTTTTTTCCTCTTATTCTTTCTAGTACCTACTTCATTATCTCCTCTCTAATATTTTATAGTTATGTACCGCTGTTCTTCTGTAAGTTCAATGATGGTTATGTTCCTGTTTTAGTCACTGCCTCATTTTTCTACTCCCTGGCATTTTTCAGGCAAATTCTCCGAATTACACAGTAACATTGAGACAAATCTTCCCAAATATTCAGCAAATTGATTCTCAAGTTTTTGCCTAGATACACTACGGCCTATGCTGACCAAGATGTAACGTCAGTTGTATAGTCTTCAAGCTTCAACTTTTGCCAGCCCGACTGGGGGAAGATGTATAAATGATGGCTCAGCGATACCATGGGTATTTGATCACTTGTCTTTTCAGGAAAGGAGAGGAGCTAAAGGGTAGTACTCTGTGGTTCATCTTCTCTATTCACCTTTTAAATGAGGCTTGCCTTTGTGAAGAGTGAATCGCTTATCTGTCATTATTGTGCAAAAGCTGTGTTCGAGCAATTGAAGAATGCATTGCCGTTCCAGAGCTAGGAATCTGATCGATCACAGGACTAATGGTTTCGTCTTTCAGTTACAACAGACTGCAGCAAAATTTCTAATTGAATAGTCCTCTCCTTTCTTTGTTGTGAATTAGCAGAAACCCAACATTTCTCAAGGTTAGGGTCCATTTAGAAACCACACGTATGCTATTTTAATATAGGGTTGCTTACATCCCTAAACACTCTACCCTAGCTGAGGGTGCTCTGGGTGTTGATTTGGTTTAGCTTGGTCAGTCATAGGAGAGCATTGTTTATGGTTATTGTGAACTAGCTGTTATGATTGCACTGTTTTGGAGTATATTTCACTGATCCTGTTCCATTTTCCTGATTCACTGAGCATTTTTTCATGATTTTGACCTCGAGTTTATAGTACTATCGTACGTACGTCAGAAATTCAGATATATTTTTCTGAGTTTGTCATGCTATGGTCTGTTACAGGGATCTTTATGGAGGTCGGAACATTGTTAGTTTTTAAGTTGAGTTTCAATATGCGAAGATAATTTTATGACACAGCATGAGTTTTGCTGAGGAGAAATGGGTCACTCAGCATTTCTCTCAATTTTAACTATGTCCTAGCTAAGGAGCAAGTTTTGGACTATGAAAATGGAGAAGTTTTGGCCAAAAGCAAGGCCTAAGAAGTCGTTAGTCGTCCATGCAAAATGATACACAAACTAGAGGTGAAAAGTTATCGGTTGAGGTTAATGACTTTTTGTTGGCAAAGGTTATTATTCGAATAAATTAGTTTTGTTTTTTTAATTTCAGACATATATACTTTTTAAATAGCTAAGACTGAATTATTTTAATTGAGTCACTATATCAATAGCACACAATAAGATTGGTTGGAGGGGGCAGGTCGAAAGGTCTGGTTGGTTGCACAACTCCAATGCATACAAGGGATTTCATTAGCCATTGGAATCGATCCACGAACTCTGTGGTTGCAATGCCATATTAGAGCATTCCCAGTCACAGTTCTATTTTTTTAGAACTCAATCTCGTTACATCAGCAAAAGTTCCAATTTTTGGAACTTGCATTTTATCACTTCTCCAATTCATGAAACTCCGATTAGAATTACCCAATACAAAATTTAGCATGAACTCACTTCATAACACACAACCTATTTTTTTTAATGATATCAAAATTGTATATTAATCCAAAAAAAAGAAAAAATTGAAAATATATTAAAAAAATAAAAAGTTTGCCTCGCGTGGTGGAACTGGGCAGAGTTCCACCACGCGTAACACTTTTCTGCTCCTCTTATAGCATGTGGACACATGGCCCAGGTAAGATCCACATTCCGTTCCCCATGTTCGACTGCGAATGCTCTTAAAATGTAGTGACTTGGATGTAATCGTAGACACTATATCTTTTAAAATTGTTGTTTTAATTCAATTTTATTTAGCTGTATCAGGATAATCAAGTAATTGACAATTCATACTTTATAGGTGAGAATATTTGGATAGAGTTAACATTGGTGCTTTTGGACCTGGTCGAAGTAGTGTTGGCCAACATTCCACCTGTCAGCCTCTCCTCCTAGATTCAAGCATGGGGGGGCCAAATTTGTGGGGGCAGCTTGTGTGGTCCTGGGCTGCTGCCTAGGCTTTGGCATCCCTTCTCCCGACCGCTATGGCCCACTGGATATCTTAATATAGGAGCTTTGTGGGTTGGACCCGCTTATCAATCCCAAAAAAAAAAAAAGTGCTTTTGGACCTTTGACTGTTTGGTCAACAAATGAATATTTTCTTTATGCTTACCCCATAAAATAAAAAGTAAAAAGATTTTTCCTCATCTACTTGCGAAGGAGGGGGAAAAAAAAAAACAGAGAGAAAAAAAAGTCAGTTTCATTCCCAAAGTCATCGGTCTCCCCTGTAGGAAGTCTTCTTCTCTACACTCCTCCACTGACAGTCAGTGCCCCCAAAACCCTCTCTCTCTCACACACTCTCTCTCTCTCATACCAGAGCTCCGAAGTCTTCGTCAATGGTGGTCTCAGAGACCGCCAATGGGTCGTCTTTGAGGCACGCCTTCGGAAATGTTCTTGCAGTTTTCATCCTCCTCATGATCGGTGTTCTCGCCTTCTCGATCCGCCTCTTCTCTGTGAGTCTTACCCTGCTCTTGTTCTCATGGATCTAGTCGTAATTAGGTTATCCGAATTCATTGTTTTGATAGAAATTTGGTAGAATATGGTGGCGTGAAATGCATTTTAATGATTGCAGGTCATAAAGTATGAGAGCGTCATTCACGAGTTTGATCCTTATTTCAATTATCGAGTTACTCAGGTTGTTTCATCTTACTTTGTTATCAAATTTGGTCGCTTTTATAGAGTAATGATATCTTAGCATAGTTTAGGAATTGGCGTCGGAAGTTGTAAATTTTTTGCATGATTTGTTCTTTTTTAGAATGAGCCAAATGGCGCTAGAGTTCTAAAGTTGAGTAATTTGTTAGCTGTTGTGGTGGAATCCCAATTACTGGTTTATGAAGAATTTGGTTGATCTGATTGAATTAATAGCTGAAAGCAAACAGTTGTGACTATGTACAATTGTGAATTAAGAGGAATATATTTTATGTTAATCTGTCTGAAACATTCCACCTTTCAAGTTTCAAGATAATTGGGTCTCTAGAGGAGTAGGTAGTGATGGCAGATTTGTAGGAACATTAAACATGGAATAGGGTGGTTTGCTATATGATCTTCATTTTCAGCTGTTTGTAGTTTTTCCAGAATGATGTATTTTTGTAGCTTGTTCAGTGATCATAAACTGATCGTTTCTCTGTTCTTTTGACGTTTAGTATCTCACAAAGAATGGCATATATGACTTCTGGAATTGGTTTGACGACAGGACTTGGTAATTGCCATTATAGATTGCAGAACAAGTACATTAATTTTTCTTTTGATTGCTTTTGGGTCTTCTAGACTGTGAAATGTGATTCCTTCCTCTTAAGGTATCCACTGGGTCGTGTGATTGGTGGAACTGTATATCCGGGATTAACATTGACAGCGGGCACGATATGGTGGTATGTTTTCTTGCTGGACAATAGGATGCGGCAATGATTCCTTTTTCTATGTTCAATATGCGAAGTGGTTTAACTCGGCAATCAATTTTCTTATGTCGTATATAAGGGGTTTGTTTAGAGTTATCCTTTCTTTTATTTACATAGTCTAGCAGAAACAAGAAGATCTAAATCCTTTTTTTTTAATTGGCAGGGTTCTGAATTCTTTGAACATTCCCCTAACTGTGGAAACTGTCTGTGTCTTTACTGCACCAATATTTTCTGCTTTTGCTGCATGGGCAACCTACCTGCTTACAAAGGTATGTTTTCTTGCCATATTTCTTTGGTTACTGCTGCCCCGCCCCCCCCCCCCCCCAAAAAAAAGAAAAATTAAAAAACCAATGGAAAAGTTTTTTTTTTTTTTCATGCGGTTGATTGATGTTAATACTCTGCTGTTTCAGGAAGTGAAAGGCCCGGGTGCAGGATTGACAGCTGCATTACTATTAGCCATGGTATCCGATTCTGATCATTCAGGATTTTAATTTTGCATTTTCTGATGCTTGTAAGAGCTATATCTTTTGTCACTTTGCTATCTTTGGAACCTCTTAATTGTTTGGTGAGTGAAAGCCAGATGTCCACTGTGATATTTGCAGACTCTGCAGATATAAATTAGCAGATGCATCTAGTTTTCAACTTGGGACCCTCTTTATATTTTTTTCAAAAAAAATCTAGCTTCCATTGAGGCAGTGTTTTTCATTTTCTTTGCCCTTTTTTGCGACTTGGAAAATTTGGCGATTGAGATGTTCAATAACTTTTGGATTAAAGCGAGAAGTCTTCAATTCAAAATCTGTTCTATTTGTGTCTTCCTTGAATTTGGCAGGATATTGGCATACCCTTATGGGCTATTGTGTGGTCAAAAATTTCAAAGCTTTAGAAGCTGTATATTGTAGCATTTTCTTTGACTAAGAAGGCTTTTGACAATTGAAAACTGAAAAAGGAGTACATTTAGAAGTATACTGTGTACAGGCATACTCAGTTGCTCACGTATAGTTTCCATTCTATTTCTGAAGCTTCTTCTCCATGCCTGGGGAAAACAAACCTCATGCTCACTTACTTTGTAGTTGAAAATAGGCTAAAGAAACAAAGCTTGTGAAATGAGGGGATAATTGACTTGAAGACTATTATAAGATGGAGGGAAGGTTTAAACCATTGGAAAGACACAATAGATTTGGCATGGATTCCAACTTCATATTTTCTTGGAATTTTTTTTTCTTTCTGGAAAGTACTTACCTATGTGAGAGATGACTCGTTGAACATGTCTTTGGTAGAGTCCCCTCAACCATATACTCCCCCTGCCCCCCCCCCCCCCCCAAAAAAAGAAAAAGGAATGTATGTAGCAAATACTTTCTGATACCCTGTTGGATACTCCCCTCTAAGCCTGACTTTGTTCTGAATCAGTACATTTTAGTCTCTAGGTGCCTTTGCATTTGACTTGTGTTTTTGACGTGGTAAATTCTGAATCTTCTTTGCTGCTGCTGTTTTTGCTTCTTGTGCTTACAGGTTCCATCCTATATATCTCGATCTGTGGCAGGCAGCTATGACAATGAAGCCGTAGCTATATTTGCATTGATTTTTACATTTTACCTTTATGTCAAGGTGACTTTGAGAGTTGTACTTCTGTGCCAAGCTTGCTCTAACTCTCTAGAATTGCGGCATGGTGTTGCAAGAAATGCTAAGCATTTACCTTTACATCTTCATCAGAAAGAATTTGACTTAGATTCTTCCTGAATGCAGACATTGAACACTGGATCTCTATTTTATGCCACTTTGAATGCCATAGCATATTTTTACATGGTAAACTATCTCTTCTGATATTTGTACATGTTCTTATTCAAGTTCCCTTATTTGTTTTTTTTAATGTGTGAGTGTAATTTAATATGATATTCTTTGTTTCTTCTCAGGTTTGCTCCTGGGGAGGGTACACATTCATAATTAATCTCATTCCAATGCATGTACTTCTCTGCATTGTGACTGGCCGATATTCTCACCGACTATATATAGCATATGCTCCTTTGGTAAGGATCTCCCCTGCTGTTGATTTAACAATATATTGTTGGGATTTTTCATTGTGAACTACCCATGTACTCATAAGATTCATGAATACGACATTGATAGATAAACCAAACATACTGATCAAAAAAAAAAAACCAAGCATAAAATTTCTTTCTCTTGCTAGAGAATATGTTAATTGTGAAATACTTGCAAGTGCGTTTTGGCAATCCTTAACTGTTGAATGGAGGTCTATACCTGTGATATTCATGGGAAAAAAATAGTTTTTGACAGATCAAAAGCCTTTAGAATATTGCTTTTTGCTGCAAATAAGTTTGCTAATCAAAAACCTGGACTATGTGAATTTATATCCTTTCCCGAATACCATATATGTGATATTTTCTCTGTAAAGTATATATCTAACTTCAGAAATGAATGCAGGTTGTGTTGGGCACGCTGTTAGCTGCATTGGTCCCTGTTGTTGGTTTTAATGCCGTTATGACATCAGAGCATTTTGCTTCATTCTTGGTAAGCTATTATCAACTTTTGTTCAATTTAAATCAGTTTTTTGATATCTTTAGAAGTTGGTATAATTTCCTATCTTATGATTGTGGACCTAAAGGAGGGCCACCAGGATTAACATGCTGTTGGAAGGATTATTAAAAATTTGAGTAAAATGGGCTTTTCCTTGTCACTAGTTCATTTTGTTCATACTGGCTGCCTGTTTGTAGACCTATTTTTGCTGTACTGTGATCGGTGATGCCCCTGCACCCCCACTCTCCAAAAGAAAGAACAATAAAAAAGAGCTCCTGTTTAGCAGACTATTTTTTTTTTAACTTGCTAATGAATTCATTCAGGCTGTAGGCACTGTCATAGTTTTAAATTGATATTTACAGTTTTGTATGCAGTACGTTTATTTGTTCCCCTATCAACTTTACTCAGAACTAAGATTTAACATTACCTTTTGGCTCTAAATTTTTTAAGAAATGACTGCAGGTGTTTATTGTTCTCCACGTAGTTGCACTTGTGTATTACATCAAGGGAATTCTATCACCAAAGATGTTCAAAGTGGCCGTAACTCTTGTGGTGTCTGTTGGATTGTAAGCAATCCTCTCTTTGTACTTTTTATTATTGTGCCAAGGGAATTTAATTTTAACCTATAATGTGGAAAGAGAGTAGACCCTGAATCTTCTTGTCATATGTGCCTCCACCTAATGAGGCAAGTTACGCTAATTGAGTTGGATAAATTTTTATTGTTGTAGATTTTCAGTTCCCTTTTTTTATTGGTTTTTTGTTTTTGTTGACTTTTTGCGGCAGTTTTATAAATGGGGTTTGCTGGTTGATTTTTTGGGGGCCAGGGGGCCTTTTTCCCAATCTTGTGGATGAATTCATGAGAGCTTTCTGAAGGTTTGATATCTCACGCATTCATTCTTACAGGGAGAGCATCTATTAGCTATCCTTTAGATAATATGTGTTTTTCCTTTTATTCCTCCATTGCAACCCAACTTCACAAAATGGGGAAATTGTCTATGCATAGACCTAGACTTGAGCGCACAAATATGCCAGGTCAGCTTGTGGTTTTTTGATTTAAACAGAATAAAAAAGTTTCTACTTGAATTTGACCGATTTAACAAACCTGATCCACTTTATAATTTGCTGACCTGTGTTGCCCATTTAAAAGCCAATGTTTTGAAAACAAGGTAACCTATTTACTTCCTTATTCTATTTACACAGGTAGCTTTCGATGTTCTGGACTAGGAAAATATTAAAGAAAAAATTAAAAATAAAAAATCCAATACCATATGAAAACAAGGTAACCTATTTACTTCCTTATTCTGTTTACACAGGTAGCTTTCGATGTTCTGGACTAGGAAAATATTAA
The DNA here is from genome assembly GCA_017589665.1 of Selenicereus undatus. NCBI lineage: Eukaryota > Viridiplantae > Streptophyta > Magnoliopsida > Caryophyllales > Cactaceae > Selenicereus > Selenicereus undatus. Next base: position 116,474,821 of record JACYFF010031955.1, on the reverse strand, counting down.
AGAAAAATTAAAAATAAAAATCCAATACCACGTCGAAAATGCTCATACCTTATAGCACTTACTGTAGAAATGTATGATAAACACGCTACAGGTCTTTTTGAAAAGAGGCTATTTGATCAGATGTGTCAAAGTAGGTCATTTTTGTGTTGGAATTTCCAATCTTGAGCGGATCTATGTTTTTTTAAAAGGGTTATGTGTGTCAATCCATTTAATTAAATGGTGAAAATCTCGGGCAGAACCTGCTTTATCTAATGTTTGGCTCTTGTCTCATTAGATTTGGCAGCTCTAACCTAGACCTAGCAAACTGGTCACTTGGGTGGAGTTTGATCTGGGTAATTCTTGGTCATCAGAATGCTTGGCTCAGTATGTTTCAGGCAGGTTCATTTTTGTTCGAGTTATGTTTGGCTCTGGTGTCACTTTGTTCAATAAGCTTGTCAAGAACATGCAGTCAATGTTGGTCAAGCTAATTTCAGTTGGGTTGAATCTTTTAGGTTGGACATTTTGGAGTCAAAAATCATGTTACATAGTTTGAGTCTTGGTCGCGTCTGCTATTTGGTTATTTAGGTTGGGTAATAGGATAAAGGTCACTGTGAAGTTTATGACTTAGTCTGCTTTATACCCTCCGAGGTTGTTAATAATATGCACATTTGATCCCATGGTCTTCAATTTATGCAACAGTAACATATATTGCTTTTGACTATAGATGTTTCTTAAACTGCAGTGCTCTCAAATTTTTGACTGATTAAATTTTTTTTTTTTGGTGGTTCAGGGCAGTGTGTTTTGCTGTAGTGGCTGTACTCATTGCTCTAGTAGCTTCCAGCCCAACCAAGGGATGGAGTGGTCGAAGTCTAAGTCTCCTTGATCCGTATGTACTTCTTGCACACTTCCGTCTTTGGCTTCTTGCTTAAAAATTTCACCTCGCGTGGGCTGAGGGCTGTGTTTGATGGCCTTTTTTTAATTAAAAAAAATTGTGGTTCCATCTGTTGTCTCGTTAGTTGGTGGTTGACACAGCCAATGGAAGCAATGTATTCGTAAGGGGAATTGTGGCAAAGAGTCAGCAAGGTCAAATTATGTTGCCGTCTTTACAAAAGAGGAATGCTATCTAACCCCAGTGTAAAACCTGCAAGAGCTAACCTACTGAAAACCCATTGGTGCAACTAGATGGAGTTCAAATGGTTATCAATGGATAGAGTGTGCATATTGGTTGGATTTTTTGTATAAGTAACACTTGATATCCATTTGTATTAGTTGCACTGCATGATCTCACTGATTGCTAAAATTGCCTTTTTTTTTTTATAATTTCGTATTGTTCATAGCATAAGAATTTTAATATAAACTGTAACATTGTGTCATATGCTCTATTCATTTGCAAAATATGCACATGCTCTGTTTTTATAATGGAACTTGAAAAGGAAATTTCCAAATGATTTCTGCTCTTGAAATGGCTTTAATCATTGTCGCTTATGGGGCTTGATCTATTAATACCCAAATATAAAGTGAATAAAGCCATAGCTCCACCACCCATTGGGTTTTGTTATGGTTACTATTTTCCTGAAAATTCATGGCTATTGTGTATGAATACAATGGGTAAAAAAAGGTCTGGCATGGTTGATAATCCAACTGCGCTGAACACACCGCATGGCCATCTGTAACTAATGTTGGCATTTTAAGTATGGTCATAAAGAACTACTGAAGGGGTGGTTTCGTGTCTTTCACCCTATGCTTCACTAAGGTGGTGTCAACTTAGATCCTTCTAGTAACATTGGAAGGAGGAGGTTCCATGCCTTGTTCCATCCTTCCTTCCCAACGCCTGCCCTATCTTCGTATGATGATTGATGGGACCACTAGAACCTACCTAGAAAAAAAGGAAAGTATGAGTACAAATACACATAGTAACTTGCTGAAGAAAGAAAGGAGGTATAATTGGATGGCCTTCTGTTGACCGAAGACGAAACAGGACAACTTGGTGAACATAGGATGGTGACCCCCCCCCCCCAAAAAAAAAACAACCCCCCATGTTAATAAAAGAAGTCTCAACTTAGAGGTGAACAAGGTTGAAGATGCTTATGTGGAAAGTGAGAAAAACAAAAAGTACATTAGTAGAATCACAAGAATACAACTCATAAGATGAGATTTGGGAGCCAGGCGACTGGATAAAAGGTTTGGGAATTGTTCCAACTGGGCAAGCAGCTATTTGGTGGACCTAACCAATGGGACCTATACCTAATTGCCTAATCCAGATGATCTGTGTTCAGACCTGACTCTAGGCATGGAATATGAGTAGTCCAATGTCTACTTGAGCCTGACCTAAGTCTAACCAGGCGAAGCTGACGCTTACTTCCAATATTGCTTGTATCAATAAGACAGGATTACTAGGTCAACCAACAATAGACCAGACGATGTTGCCGAGAATTTGAAACTGACTTGACTTGAATGTGACCCAGATGCAACCTCATCAGCCTGAGCATGAGACAATTTGAAATTGATCTGACCCGAATTCAAAGTGAATGTTCTGTATGCTTTAAGTCTATTATGTGGTTTGATTGCACTTGTAATAAAAGTTTGACATAAAGTGCCTGATGAATGAAAAATGACAGCTTTTACTGCCCATATATGCAAGTAATGGGTAAATGCAAGGACCTTGTGTAGCTATGAAACTGTTTGCATTTTTGAATTATAAAGGGAAAGTGATTGAGTTAGAGAACCTTGGGAACAGGCTGTAATTGCTTGGTAGCATGCTGTCTCACAGGTGCCCAGCTTGTGAGATTGGCGAATACCCCCCCCCCCCCCCCGGTGATTTTCCAATGAGCTCCTGCTGTAGCCATTCACGGTAATATGAGCCTTGTATCGTTATCATCCCCTTGACGCTCGGCTTTATGATGGAATTTCTCTTAGCCTTCCAAGTCTTAGCCTTATTTCAATTTGGCTTCCTCATTGCGGCTGGCATGAATGTAATGGGTTGGGGTTGAATGAACAAAATGATGGAGTATATTGATGACATGTTGTGGCTTCTTGATGAGGATAAAGCGGTACAGCCCTTAGCTGTTTAATCAAGAAAGCACCCTGGACTGGAGGGATAGCAGAGTTTGGAGCATTGTCGTCCTGAAGAGTGTGATAAATATGGAGTCTTGTTGAAAAATGGCATGTAGATTCCTTAGAGCAGAGGTGAGAGTTTGTTTGGGGTGGGGGCATGCTCATGTTATTTGGAAGAGACTGTGTGAGGCAGAGATTGCTGAGCTTCTCGTAGTGTCAATTGGGCTGAGGACCATGTTCTCTGGGCTCGTGATTGTATCCGTGGTCCAGCTGGGGTTCCTAATTGGATATCCCTCTTTTGGACTTCTCCAACTATCTAGAATGTAATCCTATATTTGTTTTTACTGGAGGAATCATTGACTGACTGGTACTGCTTCTGCTTGATAGTGAACTGAAAGGGTGAACTTGTGTAAGTAGGACTGCAGTAGGACTTCAAATAGGGCTTCACTAGGCATTGGCTGAGAGCCTGATACTAATATTGACGGTTCATCTCATTTACTGGTAGAACTGCAATATGATGATGGTATTCTTCTTATCTTGGAATGCTGGTAGGCTTCTATAGCATCTTGGGTGTCATCAGTCTTTTAATGGTTAATGAATGACTAGGATAGGAACTTGGAGATGGGGAGAGGGCATTTTCAAATCATAAATTTACATCAGAATCTGGAGTTGTACCCTTATATGAGTTTGCCATGTATTCAGCAAGTAACAATTGAATTTTCTAGCAGATTGCAACAGCAATGCTGCTTTCAAGAATGTCAAATTGTTTTGGTTTGTGATCAAAGTTCATGTAATGCATTTCAGGTTTTTGTCTGTAATTCTACTGGCTCTACTGGCTGATGCAAGTGTAATGCTGTTGAACTTGGTTATAAATTTCTAATCTTGTCTCTTTTCATTTTTCTTCTCTTTTGGTGGGGTTCAAATAAAAGAACGTATGCAAGCAAATATATACCAATTATTGCTAGTGTTAGTGAGCATCAACCTCCCACCTGGCCATCTTACTTCATGGACATCAATGTTTTGGCATTTTTGGTTCCTGCTGGAATTATTGTAAGTCATTTTTTTAGTATATTTCGGATTTAATTTCAGACTTCCGTAGATTTTGTTTGCAAGTGCATCCTTGTAAAGCTTATTCGTTCTTTGTTCTGGCCTTTATCCTTTTAGGCTTGTTTCTTACCGCTATCAGATGCAAGCTCATTTGTGGTCCTTTACATTGTGATGTCAGTATACTTTTCGGGAGTTATGGTAAGCAATTAGGCAATCCCAACTCTTCATTTGCAGCTATAAGAAATTTGACAGTCCATTGGGCCTCAATGTATCATTTCGTCACTGTCTATTACTCCATTTCACTTTGATCTGGCTATAGGTGCGCCTCATGCTTGTACTTGCTCCGGCAGCATGCATAATGTCTGGAATTGCTCTCTCTGAAGCTTTTGATGTTCTTGCTCAATCCATCAAATTTCAGTTGCCTGGACTATTAGAAACCTCGCAGAGTGAGGTGATTACAATTGTCTTGCTCATACTATTTAAGTAAATATATCTTCTGCTTGTAGGATGATCCTTACTTTTCTTATGGACAATCTTTATCAAGACAGGGGAGTCGAGTTCTGGCAATGGTGAAATAAAAAGTGATTTCGTTAAAACTGACAAAGCCGAAGATGCAGTAAAGGAGAGTCCCTCAAAAAAGGGGAAGAAGAAGGAGAAGAGAAGGGAGAAGGAACCCACAGAGAGGGCCTCCTTGAGATCTCGTATTGAGAGGAGGCTTCTTGTTTTACCCTTTGAAGCATCTCTGATTGCATTGGTCTTACTTATCTTGCTAGGTGGTTTCTATGTGGTATGAACACTTACTCATAGTTTGTGCTTTTGAGAAATGATATACCTGTGCTTGCTAGTTTCTCTTGCTATTTTGTGATTCTTGGTACTCTTGAACTTGATGGTGATGCTTCGCCTTTAGTAGCTTTCCTACTCTTAATTTAAAGTTGACTAATGGTTATTACTCATTATGCATATTACTTAATATTAATTTCAGTCTTTTTGGGTTTTTTTGGGGGGGGGGGGATTTGAGCTCACCTCCTGTGTTGTACTCTGGAAAGAAGAGAAACTTGTGTTTTCTGTTCCATATTGTACGTTTCTTATCAATCTTTTCCCTGATTACAGTTACATGGTTTGAGTTCGAATTTGAAATTTCTTGTAGGTACATTGTGTTTGGGCAGCAGCAGAAGCATACTCAGCTCCTTCGATTGTTTTGACATCTTATACACACGAGGGTCTGCATGTTTTTGATGATTTCAGAGAGGCCTATGCCTGGTTAAGCCATAACACTGATGTGGACGATAAAGTGAGTTTGACTTACGTCTTCCTATTATGTTTTGCCGTGCTGATATGTGCTGTTCTGTTGACCTCGTGTATTCTGAAGGAGGTCCATTAGGTCCATTTGACATTGTATGGTCTTGATATTTACTAGCTACAATTCTTGAGTTTGGTATGTGACAGAAGGGATTGCAGATAAACACAGTTCCTTTGGACCACCTCTTGTTGTATTTCTTTAAAAAATGAGGACCTACTATTCTGGAACCTCATGGATGGTGCGCACGCGTATGCAGATTCTGATAGTGGAATTCTTCAAATACACTTTTTTCAGGTGGCATCTTGGTGGGACTATGGATACCAAACAACTGCCATGGCGAACCGGACTGTCATTGTTGACAATAATACCTGGAACAATACTCACATTGCAACCGTTGGAACTGCCATGTCTTCTCCTGAAAAGGCAGCATGGGAAATCTTTAACTCTTTGGATGTTAAATATGTCCTCGTTGTATTCGGAGGTGGATTTTGTAATTCATGTGATCTCACTTGAAATAACTAAAACACATTTGACACTTTCTTCCTTTCAGGTCTTGTGGGTTATCCCAGTGATGATATCAATAAGTTCCTGTGGATGGTTCGGATCGGAGGTGGTGTGTTCCCTCATATCAAAGAACCTGATTACCTGGTAATTGATGCTGATTCATAGGTGCTGCATTTTACCAAGATGTGTGTGTCAGTGTAAGTGAGTGTGTGTGTGTGTGTATATATACACACACACACACACACACGTGTGTGTGTGTGCCCCCACGCGCACCCACACATTTATAGACACACACACATACATTGATGCCCGCGCACCCGCACACACACACATATGTACACTGTTTTGAATTTAAGCTGATCTACATCTTTCTCCTTATTCAATCCACCATTATCAGTAAAATAATGATGAATTATTCTGATATATCTGATATTTTTCTTCTTCTTTGGTAATTCTTCCCTTCTGACCTAATAAATGACTTGTACAATTCCAAAAGCGAGATGGCCAGTACCGGATTGATTCTCAGGCAACGCAGACAATGCTAAATTGTCTGATGTACAAGCTTTCATACTACAGGTTAGGCTTAAATTAGATACTTTTTTTCCTGCTGATTCTTATTTGGTGTATTCCCCTTGATCTTGCTCCTGATTGTGGTTGTTCCATAACCCCCCCCCCCCCCCGGAATTCAGGTTTGTCGAAACAGACGGTAAAGGATTTGATAGAGTAAGGGGCACTGAAATTGGGAAGAAGAATATCAAGCTTACATATTTTGAGGAGGTACTTTTGATTGTTGCTATAGTAGATTCATCGTTTTCATGTCATGCTGTCTTTCGCTATAGTCTTGTCAAATGTTCCAATGTCAAAACTGAAATGTCTAGCATCTTGCATGCATTGATCCAGAGAGCTGCAATGCGTGCTATAATTTCATATTTTTCAATCTACATCCAAAAAAAAAATAAAATCTGGAATGATATAGTTAACATCTGAAATTTCAGTGTCAATTAGCACAGTTCGTAAAGTTTTTGAAAGCTGTTTGCGCGGGATAAATGACCTGTAAGGGCGTGAATGCTTTTTAATAAAAGGTGATGTATTTGCACCTGTTGCATCATTTTAGCATTGATATCCCAGATATTTCTTGCACAAGCTCCGCCCAAAACTTTTTGAGAATGAGGTTTGGTCCCAAAAAGCAAGCACAACTTCTCATAACCTGTTGGAGTATGAAAGTGTATGTTGTCCCAAATTGATAAAATGAAAGAATATGAAAAAGAAAGTGGGTGTTGTCGCACACTGATAAAATAAAAGGGTTTGAGCATATATATAAGCTTGTGAGTTACTCCGCACATTGTTAATTGGTTTTGTGTTGGAATCTCATTTTAGTTTATATGTATGACTCTTTGTTTGATGCCCAATTTATATACATAAAAAAATTTAACATAACCAAATGCTTCCATCAGAGGTTTGGCTTGTCAAAGGCCATCTTACTTCAAGAAGCCCTTTGCGGACTGAAAAGGGTTTTTGTCAAATTGAAGCCATAGTTCTGTTCATGAGTGCCTGTTCATAGTATGCTTGACAAGTACATCTGTCTTCCTATGTTTACTTCATGATCTCCTTCTCTTGTGGGCATCCTGTCGTGATCAACAATTTTGTAAAATCCAGGCATTTACATCACATCACTGGATGGTCCGGATTTACAAACTAAAGCCTCAAAAGAACAGAATGAGGGGAAAGAGATCGAAAACAGTTTGTGACTTCTTTTACTCATTTGTCCACATACATTTTCAATGTCAAACATTATCGAACTCCTTCGTTAACCTTATATCATTTATGGCAGAAAACAAGCACTTTGAGCTCCAAAAGTAGCACGAAGAGGAGTCCTTGGCATTAGATGTTCTCCACTGGTTACCTTTATGGCGGGTGGAATATTGTTAACAGGTACCCCATCAAGTCCGTTACGCATGCAAGTTTTAAATGCTTGAGGTTCAGGATGGATAATACAGGGCATAGTGAGTTCAGATCGTGGAAGAAGCAAGATCAAAACCGAAAGTTTACATTGCCGAGCTGAAGAAGATTTTCCCACAATTCTCTTTTGTTTTTTTGGCCCGGGGGGGGGGGGGTTGGCTTTCTTAGCGAGTGCTGATCTGATTGACGGGGGAAAATCGTGCTCGGTTATTTATCCGGTGGTTGTTCAACAGCACTATCCAGAGATAGGTTTTAGTTCCGCATACATGTAGCTTCTTGTATGTAGCCGCGGTGCAAATTGACCTTGCCCTTACTTTGGATTTGGGAAATTAGAGTTTGTTTGAACAGCTTTTTTGAAGAATAGTATGTCGTCTTCGAATCAAAACCGCAAGAGTATCCTTCTAAACTCATATGGATCATGTCCGATTGAGATTTTATGCGTTATCCGATTTACGCTAATGATTTTTGCACATAACACTCCGGGTACGCTAATGATTTTTGCACATAACCCTCCGGGTCATGTTGAGCTTTAGCTAGATTGGTGTAGTGATCGTTTGCCGGTGGTGCCACACCGGTTTAACCCCCCCCCCCAAAAGGTCTACTAGGGTGTGCAAGTCGGATTCGGTTAGTCATTGGTCACTTTAATTCCGTTACTCTATACTCTAGTTTCCGTTTGGAAATATCTCGACTCTAAATCGATTCAAAACTTTCAGTTTGGTTCGGGTAATTGTTTTTAATATTTATATTCATTTACCTAACAAAAAAGGAATGAGAATCATTAATCAACCGCTTATCCGAAAACGGTTGAAGTGACACTAAATCTTTTGCTAAGTGTATTTCTTACAATGTTAATTTACCTGCTTTAAATTTTGTGATTCGATAAAATTATATAGTTTTAATTAGTTGACATCAAAACAAAAAAGAACCCTCTGTATAACTAAGATGCAATGCGACGTTGCAAACAAGTGTTAAATGTTCAAAGCATTCTCTCATAAAAAAGAACTGATAAACTGAGATGCCCTGCTTGCCAAATATCATAAGTATTCTCTCATAAAAATGAACTAATGAATCAAAAAAAACCAAGATATATTTAAACATAAATATTTAATGAAAAAAAAAAGTATATTGAAATGTGGTTCAGTTCGAGTAACCACGAATTAAGAAAAATGTTAAATTAGATCCAAATTTTTGGTTCCATCGTCCAAATTTTTGGTTCAGTTTTTTCGAATTTTGGATTTTGGATTCAGTTTTGAGTAATTGATTTTTCTGCAGACCTCTACTGCTTGCCTCGCATCAAACAGGTAGATAGTATCATGCCTGAATCTAACGGGGGTTCGCGGTGGTGGAGGAACTGGATCGGAAAAAGGAGTATACCTCGAACATATATAAAATTCGTAAAATATGCCCCATTTAAGATCTCGTTTGCACGTGATAAATGAGTTTTAAAGCCAAAAAAATAAAGCATTCACGAGGGTAAAAAATATGGGTGAGGTAGGGTTTAGTATAAGCTTATTATCGAATTAATAAACATTTGAAACATGTTTTGTTATACTAGATTTCTAATATTATTTAAAATTTAGGACTGTTGTGTTACGAGAATTCTAATACAGGGGTAACTCTACCATTAGTATAGGTACCAAAAAAAATATGCAATGGCACTTCAACTTTTGGTGTAATTATTTCAAGGACTCCCAGTTTTGGAAAATAATCTGGATGTATCTTTAACTTTTTTTGAAATAATTTTATAGGTATTTTTTCACCTGAAATGAAATAATTGCCTTTTAAAATAAAGAAAATCATGGAAAAAAGTTTTAAAAATTGAACGTGCAATAAATATTGTAAAATAAATATAAATACTAGAATACGTTATCATAGTCCCATAGAATATAAGTTATACAATTTTTAATAAAATTATATAATAAATGTAAAATTTTACATAAAACAATTTATAGTTTTATGTAAACTACTAAACTTTCGAAAATATTGTAAAAGTTATGAATCCTCTTAAAACTTCACTTTTTAGACATTATAGTACTGCACGATAAAATAGTTTGGTAAAATTTATATGAATTTTGAAAAAAAAAATTATATAAATTGTGCATAATCGAATAATATTCCATTAAAACTTATACAAACCAATTGAGAAAATTTTATTTAATATATTCTGATTTATATTCTATATAGATTTTTTTTTATTTTTATCTTGTTCACAAGATTTATATATTTTCACATTTTTCTCAACGTTTTTTAACTTGATTTTTTTTTTCTCCGTGAAAGGGTGATAATGTCATTAGATGTGAAAAAGGGACCTATAAAATAATTTTAAGAAAAACTGAGGCACATACAAATTATTTTATAAAAAGTAATGGCCCTTTAAATAGTTTGTTTTTTTTGGGGGGGGGGGGGATGAATCACATTTCAAATAGTTGATTTATTTTGGATCAAACAAATTGCATAAGATTAAATTCGATTGAAAATCATACTTGAATCGTATAAATAAGAAAATTTAAGTCCAAATTTAAGAAATGGATGAAAATTTTGTTTATTGTATTCGTATCTATTTATTTTTTTCGGATTGGATAGATTTAAATGACTAAATTAGACAGAATTTTACTAGTACTAAATTAGACAAATAAATAAATAATGATGTTGTCTTATTCTATGGAAATAGATATGATAGCAATTTTAAATTGTCTAGATTGATAACACTTTCAATTAATCTCTACACTTTCAATTAAGTATCCGAAAAAATCAGGTATCAGACATCAATTTCTTATCTGAATTTAAATTTTGTCCGACCTGAATTCAACCCGAACCCGAATGTTTGTGGGTTACTATTAAGTAGTGAACTCTAATTAACCCACAACCTCCTTAGATGAAAAAGTTAATGAAAAAAGTCACAACACAACTATACCTCAAACTTGCCCTTGACTCCTTGAGGAACAAAGGCAAAAACAAGACCACCCAGTTGTTCAGATATGATACAGGAAGAACAGACATTAGAATTAATGGAGAGCTCAAAACACTTGATATATCAGTCCATTTAATAAAACAGCACTCTATTACATGAAAATTTGGAAAGAATAATCAGAGCTACCACTCCAGTAAATTTATAATTATGTGATTATTTACAAGTGTGTTACAAATAATTCAAATAAATATCAAAAATTTATTTGCATCACATCAACTGAAACTTCAGCCTCCCTTCCATGAACTTCTTCCTTTCACTCCCCAGAAAGACTCAGGGCTGATGCAATTTACACTTTTTGACAACAATTACCAACAAAAATACACAAGCACAGGGAAGTTCATCCCTTGTTTTCTCAAGAGCGAAACTCTAGCTATCAAGGGAGAAACCCACATTATAATGTTAGCCTTCAACTTCAAGAGGGTCAATTCACAGTTTCTTTGGCAAATTGTAAGTTCTTTTGAGAAACTTTGCTGCCACTTCATCATCCCGGTGGCACAAAACTCGTAAAAGGGTATTCGGTTCAGTTGGGTCCCACTGACCTGTCGTAGGAGGCAGAGTGAGCCTGGATTTGTCTGAAGACCCATAGTTCTCTATAGTCACCTGCCTGAATTGCTCAATCAAGTTCTCGGTGTTCATCTGGAGAAGAGGCAAGATGGCCTTGACAGTTCTTGATAGATTGTCTATCAGTTCAGAAGGGAGACCATCCCCATTTGACCAGAACAAATCACAGAGGGACTTGAAATCCTCTTCTATCATGAGGGATTCCTGCTGAGTGAAAGCACGAGAAGGTCCCCCAGCAAGCAAGACCAACAAAAACCCATCAAAAGAAGCTTTCATTACCTCGGTGATGGCACGGGTTCTGACTCGGTCATGCACGGTTGTAGCAATGATTTCTAGGTATCGCTCGATTTCTTGAAGAAAAGGCTCAATTCTGGATGATGGAACTTCACCGGCATATAGACTGTCCCAAAGAACATGACTTAGCTCATGAAAGACAACCTTGTACCCAGTTGCCTCACAGAGTTGTTGAATGCCTTCAAACGAAGCAGCAATAGAAAGTTCAAACTTTGTCCTCAATCCACTATCAACTTCTGTGGAGCCAGAGTTTTTAAGGTACATAATTGTCTTTTTCTCTAAAGCATCCACTCCAGATCGGATTCGCTGCATGGTGTTTATACGGACACATAATTGTGATATCCCAAAGGGATCATCCATATTTGTACTTCCAACCTGTGCTTTCCTCCTCAAAGGCACTTGGGACTTCTCCTTTTTCTTGAAGAACTTGGATCCAGCGGAACATCGGGTTAAACCGGGCAATTTGGGCATGTATGTATTTCGAGAGCCTGCAAGCAGAAAGGAATAAAAAGAAGTCAGGGATTGCAATTGGAGAGTGATTTTGTAAGCCAAAAAAAGTTTGTTCTCCAGAATTTACCACAGCAAGACTTGGTCTTCATTGTGTACAGTTGGAGGCATCTATCAAGACCCGCCATTAACTCAGTAACTACAGCAGGCTGTATAGGTATTGGCAACAAAAAGAATGCTTCAATTGTCTCATCCATAATGCGCAGAATTTCAATGACAGAGGGGGCAACATGCTCCTTATTTGCTTGCACATTCCATACCTATAAAAAGAATTATGAAAAAGTTAGCCAAATAAATTTCCTTCACTTTAAGCTGTTTTTTTTTTTGGGGGTGGGGGGCTCTAATACCTCTTGTTGTAGGTTCCGGTCAGCCCATTCTTTGAGTCGATCAACTCTTGTCTTAATCCATGATTTCACCAAAGTCACAATAACAGCTTCAGCCTCATAAGGAGGCATTTCTCTTATTACTGCCTTTCCACCATCATCACTTTCCACAGCATCTTCGACTGCAATTTGCACAAGTTGCTTTTCCACCTTATCAGCAGCTATTAGCACCAGCACAGCATCAGGTGTCAACTCATTAATGCGACCAACAAACTGCTTGAGCTCATTGCCATAGCAACCATGAAGTGTGGCAACAGCTACTCCAGCTGCAAGCGGATGCCATCTCTTCAGTATAGGGCTGTAAGTATCCCTCTCGGTGAGTGCCAACTCCGTAACTTCTTGAGCAAGTATTGAGAGAATAGGTATTGGATTCTGCTGGCTCTTGGATGATCGCTTGCTCAAGTTGATCTTCTCCATTTTCTGTCATTTCACAGAGAAATTCGTTCCTAAGTAAGATGCTCTAACTTCTACCTCAATTGGATTCGCTTAGGCAGTTTTAATCCTTTGATAAACAAAAGAATTTCAACAAATAAACAAACTCTAAGCTATATGATTGGACTTTCCTAAAAAGAAGCAAACCAGCACCCCGAAGTCCTGCCTAGGTAAGTTTGCGGAGTCAGACGTACACAGCCTTACTCCTAAATTGCACAAAGGCTGTTTATATTGGGCCCTAAATTTATTTCATCATAATAAACAGCCAACTCCATCCTCTCCCCCCCCCCCCCCCCCCCAAAAAAAGAAATTGAAGGCAAATGCAGTAAAAAGAATGCACAAGTACTAAGTATTAACCTGAGCAAAAGCAGTACGAATGGAAGATCTGACGTAGGTATCAACCCTGTCACGAGCCACATCAACTTCTTTCCTCTTCCTCCGATACTCATGAGAGATGTCCTCCACCAGTATCTTGGCTGAAGTTACTGCTAAAGAAGCCACACTTTCCATCAGCTCAATAGCATTGCCTCCAAAAGTGTCATGGTAAGTCAGAAGCCGTTTCTCAGCCCAACCCAGCATTACAGTCAACACAGAACTCAAAATCTTGGAGTAATCAGGATCTTTCGTGGTTTTTGCATCCTTCTCAACTTCTGCTAAAAGATTGCTTGCAGCAAACAAGAGATCATCCTCAATTTGTCCTGTTTCCACGTAACGATGGAACAAAACCCATGAAAAGCAAAGGTTATGTAGCACCTCATTCATTCCAAGAATTGTCCACGTCTTCTTGACAAGTTCTATAACCTCATCAACTTCGTCGATTATTGATGTCTCATCATCTACATCAAAACAGGCCTCTAGCAGCATCTGATAGAGCCTGAGGTTTAAGGGGAACCCATCTGCCCAATGACAAATGTTGGAAGCTGGACCATCAGATGATCTGCAAGCAAGGGACATGACAACAGTCCGAAGAACTTGCATAGTCTCATTGTTCTTCCCTGTTTCTAATGGCTTCTCAGATGCCCCACGAATAATCTGTTTCAGCTTCTGAGCAGCAGTGTCTGACTTCTCCAATGGTACACAAGGATGAAGGAGTAGCCCGGCTTCAAGCATCTTCAAGTTTCTCTTCTGGAATGCTTCAAACTCTTGCTGGTTCGGGAAATCTAAAGGTTTCAACTGCTGTAGAAGCTCTAGAGGCAATACTATTACCTCTATCCGTCTCCCAAGCTGACACATGCAATTCAGCAAGATATAAAAAGTTAAAAACACTACACTACACTACACTATACACACACAAAAACACTTTAAAAAGCCCCTCAAATTATTGGGTTACGGGTTTGGACTGCAGATAAATCAAATTTCAGTAAGTCAAAAAAAAAAGATAAATCAAAACCCAAAACATATCTCCCTCCACTACAACTTCCATCCTCAATCCTTGAAAGTTTTACGAAACTAATGAGAGCCAATACCAAGAGCAGACCAGAAGTAATTAAGCCAATTTGATACCATTTGCTGCATCATCATATTAATGCAGTTTCCCATTATTAGACATAAACCCTCTCGACCCGCAATTCAACCCAACCTGTCCAAAAAACCTTGGTTGAACCAAAGCAAGCTGAGAGTCTGAGACCTAGCATGGAGTTTAGCTGAACCTAACCATGTCAAGTACAAAACTTGCTTATGTCTAATCCATAAGGCCATAATCAAACAATTTGCTTAGGTCTAGATTAGTAGTCTAGAACCAAATTTACTTAACTAAAACCATTCAGAAATCAAAATGTCTACTTTTTACCAGATAATCTCAATTGACAATTCATCCTCCAAGCTCCCCAAAGTTAGTGAAATAGTGGATGAATCCAGTAAGATTTTTCCATTCCATTTGTAGACAAACTGCACCTTGTACTAGCTTCATTACCATCTTTAACCCCCCCCCCTCCCCAAAAAAATAATAATAAGACCCTCAGAAGAATATTTTTAAAAAAATGCAAAGAAAGATTTTTGTTTTCATCAATTTGCCAACACCCCAGGGGAGTGGTTTATCCAAATTCATGATCAAGTATTCTCTGGTTTTTTTTTGGAGAGAGAAAGGAGAAATCATAGCCACAATGTTGAACACAGCGAGGATCTAGGACAAATTAAACCCCCCATTAAAACAGAAAAATCAATCAAAGTTCCAGCAATAAGAACTCAATTTACCTACCTGACCAGCAGCAATTCTAAGCAAAGCCCTCCGAACCCTAGAATCAGTGGCTTCCGAAACCCTCATCTGAGCCCTAAGCATCTCCCCCACCGTCGCCGCCGCCGCCCTTTTTCTCTCTCCTCCCCCTTTCTCTCTCCTCATCCCCAGCGCCGCCTTCACCTTACTCGCCGCCGCCGCCGCTGACGTCAGTGACCTCTGCAGTGACAGCTGCGATGAAATTGAATTCGTCCTCTCCACCCCTGACTTGTTCTTCTCCGATTGCGATATATAAGTCAAGGGCTTCGACCCGGTTGAGCTCCGGCAAGCTCCGATTAAGATCTCGTATGCTGTTTCCCGGAGCTCCGACTCCGAAATCGGACGACCCACTTCACCAAACGGGTTCGGTAGCACATCATCTGCACTAACCATGGTTTTAAACTTCTTTTTTTCAACAAATGATCAAAATTTGCCCAAAAGATCACAAATTTAGCCCAGAAATTTTGTGGGCAGTGCGTTTCTGGGTTTGATTCGATGCTTAGCTTACAAGGGATGATCAAGCAGGGGTTAGAGAGAGAGAGAGAGAGAGAGCAAAGTAAAGAGAGAGACTAAAAAGGGCGGAGGAAGATGAAGAAGGAATTGGGAAGACAATGGAATTTTGAATTTATTATATTTTTATTTTTATTTTTATTTTATTCTATTTTATTTTATTTTTGGGATTTTGGTTTGGATTTGAATTTGTTTTGTTGACGAAGTACTTGTCTGGAGACTGGCAAAGCGTGTAACGACCCAAAAAGGTCTTTTGTTATATTTTTTAATGCATCCCAAATTCTATTCCAAAAAAAAAAGTAAAAAAATTGTCCAATATCTGTTTTTTTAAAGAAATTTCCTAATTTTGTATATATATGCACTTGGTAAATTCTTTGTGATTTTTGAAGTATAATAATTCAAACTTTGGTCACGAAAAAATCTATAATAAATTAATTTAAAAAATAACTTTCAACGTTTCTGAACTCTGAGGGTATTTATTTTCAGAATGTACTACTTTATATTGGATTTTTCATACAATTTAAACTTTAAAATGAATATGGGCACTTTGAATTTTATATATTTGTATTGTTTTAGAGGTAATATCTTTGAAAATTGTGTAAAAAATACAATTTAAAATAATCATATATTATTGAAAATGAATTCTCTTAAAGTTTGAATCGCTGAGGGTATTTCTTTAATATCGGATTATTAATTTTCAGTATTCCCAAAGTTCAGAATATTATATTTTAACTTTTTTTTGAAATATATGACACGTATATTGTTGTAAACTTATACGATCCTATTACTACCTGAAAAAATATAATTGATGATTCTATGTCTGATTGTACAAGCAAATTTTAAATGGTAAGCACTCGTTTGAAGTTGACTTTTATAATGAATCATTCTTTTATTTCGGAAAGAAAAGTCAATAGCATTGTGAAACAAAAATTTATTTAAAAGTTTATTTTCATATTTTAAATTTATTCTAATAATATTAAACAAGATTATCATAAATTTCACATGACTTTTTCATTCATAACCTTTCATTATGAGGAAACAAAAAAAAAAAAAAGAATGTCCCAAGTTGATCATTTGATGTCCTTGGTTTTGCTTGCTTAAATGATAAACGAATCTTTTTTTTTTTAATTATCAAGAATGATGATTGAGAAGGACATATATCTACCTGCTTTTTAATTGCTTAATATTAATACATTAGGCATGCCTAAAGTGGCCATGAAAATATATTATTTTAAATTAAAATTCAGATTAATGTCATAAAATTAATTTTATTTAATATAAACAATAAAAGGAAGATTGTGCATAAAATATTAGTGCATAAAATAAAAGCCTTATATTATATCACATCATTTTTTTAATGTTTCACACTTTTTTTAAAAATTAACAGTAAAATGACTATTATGCCCCCCCAACAAAAACTATTATAACTCTGTTATTTTCGTTGGCAGTCCTACTTAATTTTAACTGACTTTAACCCACTTCACGACCTTTAATAAAAAAATATCGACTTTAACCAACTTCAAATCATTTTAGTCAATTTCAACGCACTTTAACTCATTATTTTAACCAACTTCTACCCATCATATAAAAAATATACCAACTTCAATAAAGAAAAAACTTACTTCAACTTATTTCAACCAACTTCACCCATTGTCCAACCCCTATTTTCCAACGAAAAGAACATGCCTGTATATATAAGAAGAAAATCATGTTTGCATCTCAGTTATCGGGGAAGTGCATTCACAAATTTTATTAGCTTATTTTAAGTTTGAATTCTTAAATTTTTTGGGATTTTATGAGCAAGATTTTTTCTTTTTACATTGTTGCCTATTGAGATCTATTAATGTAACTTTTATATGTGTTTATATGTATGCATTCAAGTAGGGATATGAGTCAAACTAGTTCATGAGACTTTTAAGTTACTTAGATGAAATCTTTAAAAAAAATTCAATAGACTCAATCTTAGCTCGTCATATAAATAAATCGAACCGATTTTTAACAAATTTTATCGGTTCAATAAACTAAGCGCAAAAAAAAAAAGGCAGGTGCACAAGCATTCCGCGTTCATGCAGGGTCCGGAGAAGGGTCGTATCCCAAGGGGGTGAATTGTAGCCTTGTAGGCAGCCTAACCTGTCTTTGTCAGTGACTGATTTCACAGTTCGAACCCGTGACTTTTTGGTTATACGGAGACAACCTTACCATTGCTCCAAGGCTCCCCTTCAAGGCTTATATAAAGCAAAACTAAAAGAAAATGTAGTGATTACAATTCCTAAATATATTTTCAACACCTAATATTTGGCTCTAAACTCGAATAGGCATGCAGTCACATGATAGTAGGTTTCTTGATTGAAATATTTCACCGAACTAAATAATATTAATTAATTAATTAAAAGTATTAATTTCTTGTTAAGTCCACGTAATTAAGAATGATGAGAGCACAATTAAATAATTATTTGGACATTATTATTATTGGCACTAGTTAATCATACAAAAATATTGTCTACGTGTATGGCTTTGGCTAATTCTTAGCCAGCCTCTAAATAATGATGAATGAATGCTTCATCATTAACGGTTGTCATCCCGATTATTGTAATATGTATATCATACTCCTTCGAACATATACTCTCAAGAGTCACATCAACAAATATATATTAAAAAATTAATATATGGCAAATACAGACGTGAAAAGTATATACACGTGAATAATGAGAGTCTCCCCCTCTCGAACAAATCCCTGGGAAATCTTCACGTAAACTTTCTCTTCTAAGTCTTTATGTAGCAAAGCATTATTTATATCTAACTGATGAAGCTCCCAATTCGTACCGATGCTATAGCTAACAAACAACGAACCATCACCGATTTTGCCACTGGAGCAAAAGTTTCATGGTGGATTGACTCTTGACAGTGATGGAGAGAATTGTGCGTTTCCTCTCACCTATTCCTTGTTTTTTTTATTTGATACAACAAACATATATACAAAATATGGTGATAAATTAACTGATAAATTTATTAAAATTTAAATAAATGAGTCAACTTTATTTGAATTGATTTATTTATATTTATAATTCATATGTATTTACATTGATCTGTTTTTCGAATTTTAGATTTATGCTGAGATATTGATATATACTCAAATATTGCTTTGACTCACAAAGTAATAAATTATTCCAATCATGTCAATACTAGATTTTAGAAATTCAAAAAAGTCCCTTAATTTATTTATTTAAATTCTTTCATATCTGTCCATATTAGACAATTTGCTTACATTTGTGGAATTCACATCTTTAAAATGAAAAGAAACAAAAAAAAAAAAGGTGTTTTGGATTAAAAACATGCACATTTTTCAAATAAAAAGAAATAAAACAAAGTAGCAAATTTAGATGAAAACAGTGCATCCAATTCATCAAGAGCAAGATTATTGGCCTATTAGTTAATTCAATCTAATAATTCAATTTTTGATTTTCGAACTTCTATTTGATAAGAGTCGAGCTACTGTTAATCTATAAAGGGGTAGAACTCTCCGATTTCTTATTTTTCTCCATTCATAAAACTCGAACCAGAGACCTTACTTATAGAGAACGAATAATAAATCAATTAAACAAATATATAATACATTTAATCTATAATTGTTGTAAGATATTTGAGTTTGAATCCAATCTTTATCGACGTTTATGGATCATTTTAAGAGAAATAATAGGAAATAAAAAATGCAATAAGAATAGGGCCCAATAACACAATGGGCCTTCTTAGTGTATGAGAAAATGGGCTGATAATAATAATTCAAATACCCCAAAAAATCCAACCCCTACTGGACAATCCTTATTCTCTATGTATGGGCCTTCACATGTAGCATTGTGTAGAGAAGTCCCAACAAAGATTTGGGTTTATTTTCTCAGATCAGCCCAATATAAACAAGGGCATCCATTTACTGAAGTTCACAAGTTTCTTTAGGAGTTCATATAAGTTTTTTTTTTTTTTTTTGTTGGGGTCTTAGAAATTCCATTTTATTAGAGTCGAGCTACCGTTAGGGATATGCAAAAAAATCCGAAAAAATCGAACCGAAAAACCGAACAAATTTTTCAAAAAAGTCGGTTCGGTTTTCGATTTTCGATTCAGTTACGGTTTGAACTATTTGAAAATTCGGCTAACCACCGGTTAACCGAACCGAAAATAATTTTATTTTTTAAAAATTATATGTAAAAATAAAAAAATTAGGTAAGAAAGTGTACTTTTTTATTATTTATAAATGGTAACCAAAGTTTAATTTTTATAAAAAGAATTTAAATATAAAAAATGAAAAATTTAGGTAACAAATTATAAGTTTTTTATTATTTGTAAACTGTTACCCGGTAATCAAACCAAAAAATTAGTTAACCAAACCGAAAATCGGTTAACCGAAATTTCCAGTTCGAATTTTGGACGAATCAAAATTTTCGGTTAATCGAAAAATGGTTCACTGAAATTTTCGGTTCGGTTATAATATTTCTACTACTACTAACTTATCAAGGGTTAAAAAAAGTTTTTCAAAAAAAAAAAAAACAGTTCCAAACATGGCTGCTGTCTTCCCCTCTACAAAATTGTACGTGCATTTTGCTGTTTAACTTGACCCTCACTGTTTGTGATAATCTACCCCAAGTTTGGCCAAATATATGTACTATTATCAGCATGCCTTGTTTGTTTTTGTGAAAGCCACGTCTACTTGTCATCTCCTTCAGTCTTTTCTTGGGTTTCTTAGGCTGTCATCATCAATATATGTGCATTTTTCACAGCTTATGTTTTCGATAGTACCATGAATGATCTCTTGCCCTCACTTCATGTCTCCCTAGCTACTCTATTATTATTCCACACCCCCCCCCCCTAATTTCATTTTAGGTCCCTTAATCATTAATACTCTTTCAAAGTATTTTTAAATTAAGTCTTTTGAAAACAACTCGTTTGTGACACGTATAGAGATTTCTCATAACGCGTACAATTAAAACGTTTGTACTATATTGTGTCAAATCAAGTAGTTTTAGGTGCCTAAATTAGTGGTTATAGTTAAGAAAAAATAATTCCTTTTAGTACTCCAGAGTTCTATCCAGATAGTAATGTATGTCATACATTTAGGAGTGTGTACTCTTACTTGTCATGTATATATATTTGTCCAGCGTGTATTTGTTATATAGAGAATTTTTAATATGTAGCGCTGATGTGGTGTGTGGGAGTTTGTACTTCTAGAAATATGATATAGACTTTGTATTCAGACGGTACTTACAGACTATTGCTAATATTCTTGTTGTAATTGTATTTATGTTTTTTAAATCTCTCAACCGTTCTTTATTAATAATGTATAGGATCTAAAAATTTGACAACAATACTAGTTGGTCTATATTTTCGGGACAGAACTAGCTAGAGGCGTATCTAGCTTACCGGGATCATAGGCATGTGCCCTAGAGCACATTGGGTGCCTGTGAATTTACCAACTTTAACCCACTTCAATCTACTTCAACCTACTTCTACTTATTACATAAAAAAATGTACTACCTTCTTCAAGCTTCAACCCATTGCAATCCACTTCAACAAAAAATATCAACTTCAACTCACTTCTATCAATCTCAACCAACCTCACTTATTTCCCAACGAAAAGAACATCACTTATTTCCCAACGAAAAGAACAGACCGATATGTATTTGTTATGGGAAAAATGAGAATAGGGCTCCAACCTATGAAATAGACTCAGAGTAGAGGGAATAGGGCTTGATTAGGGTTTATGTTGTCCACCTAAAACCCCATTAATTGAATAATTTAGATTACGTTTTTGTATATTGTATATGCGATTATTGATTTAAAGATTTAAGACTAAGTTGCTCTTCTCCTTTTCTGTTTAATTTCATGCTTTCTAGTCTGTTTGCTAGTTTTATTACTCTTTGTTTTGCTTATATTTTGATATTTAATTGTAGTGAAATTTGTGATCGTTAGCTGTTATTACTACTTTAAATGGCTAGTTGATTTTGTTTAGGCCTCATCCCTCCTTGTTTATACTTGAATTTAAAGTCTTCTCTCACATCCATCAAGTATTCGATTAAATGCTTGAAAGAGCTTTAATCGATCGATGCTTTTGAAGAAATTGACTTTTATTGAAAGGTAAAGTCGGTTATCTAGCATGAGTAGAGAGGGTTTGGATATGAAACTTGTATGAAGCCTGGTTAGATCCAAAGTTGTTATTCTTGCGGTTTAATTTGTGTTAATCTCGTGAAAAATAGGTGTTCAGAACAATTAACAATCTTTCGACCCTTGAAAGAGAGTGTGCGTGAACTGTGATTGTACAACCAATAATCTCTGAATACTAACATAACTTGAGAATGTCAGGATTTGACTTGATCTGTTGGTTTATCTTGGGTATGATCACAGCCCGAGTCTTTTTTGTTTGTTTTAGTAGCTTACTTCTGCTTTTTTTCACCTTCATTCTGCCTACTTGACACACTTTATTTGACTCCTATACAGTTATACTTGAAAACACAAATCCTTGAAGATACGATCCGTATTTATCAGTTATTGTCTACAACTACATCATACACTCGTGATTTTAACTGAACAATTCGTCTTTCATTTTTACAAATAATTAGAATATTAATTAGTCATTCTAGCATCTAATGCAATCATTAATTTCTTTCTTTATTTGTTTAGTTTTGTCTGTGTTTATTTTACACCCGGGGTTAAATCTACAATATTTACCATTGGCTTTAATTAACAATAAGTATGTCATGATCGATGCAATTGGACCAACAGTTACAAGGCAATGGAGTAGCTACATTAGAAATGAAAGATGTAGGACAGTAGGAGCCACCCCTCATGCATGAAATTTCCTGAATGATCTGAGTAAATTTTGACCTTCTAGACCATCAGTGGAGACACAGCTAGCTAGACGCATAATTTTCATATTTTAATATATATCTCGGATTTGAAATTGAAATAGAAGGCGATAATCTAATTGCGATTCCATCATTAAAAAGGTTATGTGGCAAATATCGGACGTCATTAACGATGTTCAAGTATGATTGAAACAAGATATCGAATATATCATCAAACACATCTATCGGGAGGCCAACATGATAGCTGACGTACTGGTTATCTAAACTTGGTCACTCTATTACGAATTGTGTCTATTCGGATTCATGCTTTTCTCCTTCTCTTCGTTCTATATATTTTTACGAATTATGTAGTTCGGTGCACTCTTATAAGAAAATGAGACTAACATTCAATGATTATCGGGAGAATCAAATAGTTTTTGATTCCTTAATGATCAACTGTTCATCCTAGAAACTAGAAAACGATGTATCAGAACTTATCAATGGTTATTATTGTACTAGATGTTATCAAGATAAGCAAGCACATGCATGGCAAGTATGAATCACTGCTCAACCTTTTTTTGCACACTAAACGCTACCCCATATGCTTTTTCGATTATTTGGTACGCGTTATGTTCATTAGTTCATATACTGTTGCGTGTGAGTGAAAAAAAATCTTTGAATTTGTTACTGGTTTCGTTAGCATGGTGTCCTCCTCTTATATTAGTGTATTTTTTTAAAATTTACTTCTGTATTCGATAATCAATTTCAAAATTTTACGAAAAGTCTCCTTTTTTGAGAAAGATAGTCAATTTTAAAAAAAAAAGATTGAAAAAAACGCCCTTTTTGACAGGTACAGTTATTCGTTATTACATGTTATTTATTTATTACTCTAAATTCTTAAGAATAGAGAAAAAAAGTACATTAAAAAAATATTTCTAAGCTAAAGTCCACATCTACTAATTTCATAGTATTATATCTACCTTAGAATCATGAAAATATCCAACTTCTGTTGGTTTTATGACAAGTGATCAACAAATTAAAGACATGATGAAGGCACAAGTGTTGTGTTTAGGTTTAAAGTTGCTACATGAGATAGAATTATGAAGTCAAATTCACACTTATCTTTAAACTTTTTTTAATTTTTTTTTTCTTGTAGATAATGATGATTGCTGATGTTAACCTCCATAGATTTGACAGTTGAAATGCATTTACTTAATTGTAATAAATTTCTATGCTTTAATTACCACTAATATAATTAGTCTTGTCTAACTAATGTCATCTAATCATTTCATTAATCGTTATTTTTTTGACCTTGAATCCTCAATTTCACCGGATTCAAGCTACTGTTGGCTCGTGGGGCTCTCCCATCACAGATTTTCTCCATTCATAAGACTCGAATTCAAGCTCTTTCTTAAGGAGAACAGGTTTTAAACCACTTGAACCAACCTGTGTTGATTCACTAATCCTTAATAAAGTGCAATGATTTTCGGTGCTTAATCAGTAATTATCTTGTCTAGTTACCTAATTCAAGTCCAGATCATGGGCTTAGTTGGATGTAATAATTCCTCCCTAGGATACTTTGGTTACAATGATTGAAGATGGAGGGTAATCTGGTCTCTCTCTTTGGGGTTAAATTTTACTAGTTTTGTGAAATGACATGGTGATAGGAAAAGAACGGGTTGTCTTTAGTTAAATGTGAGCCCTTTTTTTTTTCTTTTTTTTGATTGACTTCTGGTCAAGCTCCAGTTTGTCTTTCTTATACTATCCAGGCAATCAATACATGTTCATATTAGATTTCTTAGGTCATTTTGAGTGGTGAGCCAATTTTTTGATTCATCAGTGGAGGTCTACCTCTACCATATCAGCTTGTGAGCTAACTTTTTGGCTCACCGTCCTCATTT
Organism: Selenicereus undatus; assembly: GCA_017589665.1. Classification (NCBI taxonomy): domain Eukaryota; kingdom Viridiplantae; phylum Streptophyta; class Magnoliopsida; order Caryophyllales; family Cactaceae; genus Selenicereus; species Selenicereus undatus. The sequence continues at coordinate 116,450,377 of JACYFF010031955.1, read as the reverse complement.
TCTCTAATGAAAAACTCATCACTTTGGCTCACCAAATGAAATAATATTCATGGACCTACTCCATAACACACAACTTTATTTTTAGAATAAAAAAAGAGAAAATAATTAAAAATATTTTTTTTTTAAAAAGTAAAAAAAAATCCCATGAGCCGCCTCATGGCTGCCTCACACGCCGCGAGCCGTAGGCCAATTGCTGCAGAATTGCAGAAACAATCACGCCTTACGCGCTTTCTCTCTCCTTCTTTTTGACTCGTGAGGAAGACATTGGAGTTGCTTTAAGATTACTAGTTGGATCTAAGAAGTAAAATTAAGGCATTAGTTACATTACAGCTGTCAGGTTTCACTTAGATTCAATTTATCTGAACAAGTTATCCAGACGGAATTAAGTGGAAGAATTTATCTATTTTAATTATTCTAAATCAGTTTAACATCCATTAGTATTCAATACTAATGGTTACCAATACGTTAAGAGCATACCCAACCCAGGTCACAAAATTTGGAACTCTACTTTGCAACATCAACAAAAGTCCCATTTTTTTTGAAACTTTTAGTCCTTCCTATGAAACTCTAACTTGAATTATCGAATAAAATATTTGTCATGGACACACTCTATAACATACAATTTTTTTTAATTACTCAAGTAATATTTTTGACGGGGAAAAAAGAAAAAAGAAAAACATCACACAATGACAAAAAAAAGTGGAACGGATGGTGGAACAACCGAGCGGTCTGGCATACAAGGCAAGTCGCTGGGCACAACTACTAAAGTTTCCACGTGTGGAACTTGGGGTTTGTTCTAGTGGCTGCGAGTGGCCTAATGAACAAACCATGAGTCTACTCACACACATCAGTTAAAAAAAGCTATTCTAAACCCAAATGATGATTAATGATTAATTATAGTAGGGATTATTTGTCTTACCTTTATATATTTAGTGAATTATCATGGGTTTTTAAAGTGATTCTTCCATCAATATCTAGAAAGGCATATTATAGGTGCATAGAAAGATGATCCATGTACACATGATCAAACCTAGAGCATAAAGCTCACCTTGAAATTGCATGTATGCTAATGCAATCTTTCATCATGCAGGTAACCCTGGACTTGCAACAATGTGGAAACAAAAAGGGAAAGAAATAAAAGTTAATTATAGACCCATCATGATGTATCTACTACTTTTATTTGTCATCGCACATTTTAGAGAGAGAAAAAGAGAAAGAATGCATTAAAAATAGTAGCAAATTCAAAAGTTTCATGACCTGTTTGGCAAACATTTGTTTGTATTAATTTTTTTAAAAAAATATTTGATAAAATTACTTTTTAATTAAAAATATTTTTTATTTACCGATCATCTTATTTTCTATTTCAAAAAGAATTAAATTGATGTCACGTGTACAACTTGACTTCATCCATAAAACCTTAGGTCATTACTATAGTTGTACATAATTTATAATCATTGTAAATCTTATTTTATTTTATATATATTTACATGATACATACGTTGTATAACCCTATTTTGTCATTTAGTAGATATTTTATTGTTATGAATTGAAATTTATGATATGTTCAAATGATCTGATCTTCAATATATTAAATTCAAATAAAACACAATATCGAATGTCACTATTAAAAAGGCTAATGGCATATGGCGACATTTTCCAAAATCTTAGGTACTTATATCATTTCGACAAAGAGTTCTTCCCAAAATTAAGACTAATAGAAATAACTTATAGAGAAAGAGTACTTATTTGGTTCAAAACAACTCTTTTAATTTAAACAGCTCTTTAACCAAACATCCATTTAGTTATTTTGACAAGGCAAAACAGTTAATTAATACTCCCAAATAGCTCTTACAACCAGATATCTCTGTATATCCTACCGTAATAATTCTTATATTGTACGCAAATTTATCTAAATATTACTGAATGATCTCTCACTGTTTATTAATTTTTTTTAACCAAAAAAATACATATTTCATGAATAACACATTACCAAACAATTCTGCCCGACATGGGGGTGGATCCCTTCATGCAAAAAGCAAGAGACAATAGACCAAAATATTTTGCTAGCCTCAATAAAATTGCTTGTCCTATTATTCCAAATACCATACAATAATTATCACTAAAATAGGAGATGTAAATTTTAACTAATCTGAAATCAAGACAAGGTCATGCATCTTAATTGGTTGTCCTGTCTAATATCTCTAGTATTCCATCTCGATATTTTTCCCATTTCCGTGACATCTCTATTTTATATGACATAACTTATATCTGTCAAGTGTACGTAGTTTTTTTCATATTCGTAGCGTTAAAATTTTCCACGTTTTTAATGGAGATTTTTACTCCTTTTTTTTAGGGGGAGAGTTTTTGCTCAAAAGATAAATTTGTGGAAGATTTGAGGAGACATGAATCTAGACAACTACCATCCCCATGCAAAGACATGTAGGGTCTCAAAATTGGACATTATAACGACTATATATTTGATTATTCATTGTTTTGGTTAGTTTGCCGTACATCTAGGCGGCTTATATAGTCGTTTTTCTTGTCTTTGTATATGAATATTTGCACTCACCGACAAAATTATATGACTGTATGTTGGGAATTCACTTCGCTGATAGTAGAGATGTCTGAAGAGGTAAGACTGTCTGCATCGGGATCTTCTAAGACTGTCGTACATCAAAACTCATGATCCCCAATATTAGATATTGTTCGCGGAAGTAATGTGTTAGAGTATAAAATAAATTGTTAAATCTCCAACCGCGCATTCATTTAAAATTTTTTAATTTGTCGAGTTGAAACTTTAAACAATCTCAGTCAAAAAGTTTAAGATAAAAGTTCAATGCCTAGGAAAAAGTTCTATATTTTGATCTCACAAAGTCATCCAACTACGAACAGGATCACCAAACCCTTTCATATTTTCGTGTTATGGTCGGCAGGTTTCAAGCAGTTGTATGAATGCAAGTACAGCATTTGCATGGTCCCCAGGCTAATTAATCTTTCTTTGAGCCTTGTCCATTTGTTAATCTTTCTTAAACTTAGCATGGTTTTTGAAGTCATTACCTCGCTAGGTCAATTACTAATAATGTGATATCAATGCAGATTAGTTCAGGTGGAATGTTCCAGGATCGAGTCTTGTAAATAAAGAAAATTTGTGATGGAAAAGTTCCTATCCTTTGTTGAACTAAGAGTAGTTCGACTGAAATAAAATGGATGATCCAAGATCCAAAATTATTAATAGAGTGATATAGTACACTTTTGGTTTATATTGATCAGTTCACATTGAGTCATTAACAACTACATTTGATATATTGGTATACTCGTGATTTATAGGATTGTACACATTATATATATATATATATATATATATA
>JACYFF010031955.1:116413327-116432319 GCA_017589665.1 Selenicereus undatus | reverse complement strand
CCGACCTTTCAAGCAAGATCCTTTTATATAAATAGTTTGAGCCAAATGGCTTTTGAGTGTGAACCTTATGCCCCATATATAGTTTTAAGTCTATTCAAAAGAAAAGGAGAGAAAAAGAAATACCACAAAAAAAAAACCAAAATAGCTTGGCAAACAGAATAAAATTACATATTACAAGCTTTTTAGTTTTTATGACTGCTTTGTACACAGTGCAGTAATTATTTTGTTTATGAATTTTCACGAGCAAGCACAAAAAAAAAAAGAAAAAAAGGTGAAGTACCAGAAAAATAAATAAAAGTCACAAATAATTGTGAGCTGTAATTAGTTCCCTCTTGAGCCCCCTAAAATCCAAAATTTGAAGGGCATTTTAGTCCCACCATTATTTATTAAAAAAAAAGAATTCAAACTCAGGGTGTGTTTGGTATGATTGAAATGGAAAATGATTTTTTAGCTTATATTTTCGTTGTTTTAGTAAAAGTGAAAATGAACTTTATGGAAAATAAGTTTGATTAGCAAAAAAATGAATAAAAAAAGTTAAAAATAGGCACATTAATGAACACAAAAAATAAGGAAGAAATTTAGGGAAAATGGAAATTTATATGTTTATTTGTCTTTTGGAATTGTATTACAATAGTGGTGCGATTTAGATCAAAGCTGTGATAATATGTACATTTATCGATTTTTTTGATCTTACGTGCTACATACAATTTGATACTAACAATGCTTATCGATTTTCCACCTTCAAGTACGAATCCAAACGAAGAAGAGGAATAACCGGTGAACTTTTCTATCTTCTTAACTCTAACAACGAATTGCAGAGCATTTTGAATTTCAACGAAATCATGGTCGTTAGATTCGCCGGTGTTGACATTGGGATGATAGCTTCGGTAATCTTTAATACATTGACTTGATCTTCAAAACATATGTCGCTCCCTTAATCTTCGAACCATATATCGAGGAAATAGACAAGTAAGATAGAAAGAGCATGAGATCGTGTGAGAGCACAAGAAACGTAGGATCAACTTATGTTCTATTTAAAGTGAAAATATTTTCTTTCATTTTATTTCAACAAATATCGTAAAATAAAAAAACTATTTTTCACAAAAATAATTTTCACTCGTACAAAACACACCCTCACTAATAATTAGTACTTAGTCATGTATTTACCAAGTGTAATAAATTCAAAAAAAAAAAAAAAGAAGCATACCATTTTCTGGGTTTTTATTTTTTGGGGAAACTTTTGCATTTATTGATGCCATAGCAGAGAGTCAAAGCAGGAACGACTCACACTCTGTTCGTGGAAATACCCTTCTAAACTGCTAAAATTACTAGCACTGCCACTGTCACCGCCGCTCACCCACATAAACGGGTCCGGGTCGGGGTTTGGATTCGGGTCATACATTAACCAGGGCCCGTCCACGTAGACAAACTCGGTGAGTCCCGACTCGCCCGAGTCATCATCTTCTAAGCTCGGGAGCTCCACTATCTCTTCCAGGACCTGATCCTCTGCACCCTCGGACACGTCTTGCTCCGATGAGGACGAATTGGAGGACGAGATCACCGCCGCGGATCCCGACAATGCCGATTCCGACGAGATCGACGGCGAGGAAGGCGCGACGTCATTTCCGGCGGCGGCGGAGGATGAGGAGTTATTCAAGCTGTCGAAGTCCATGGCGGCGGCCTGGGCGGCAGCGAGTTGGACGTCACGTGGGGCGGCGGAGACAGGGCGGGGGAGAAGATGAGAGAGATGAGGGAAGTTGAGGACGGCGGAGGAGCCCTTAATTGTAATGGCGGCGACGTCGTGTGCACGCGCCGCCATCTCGGGTGTGGCGAATGTACCCAACCAGATCCGGGACTTCTTCTTGGGTTCTCGGATCTCGGATACCCATTTGCCCCACGCCCGCATTCGTACTCCCCTGTACACCGGGTGCTTCGTGTCGTCCCTCTGCCTCTTCTTCTTCTTGTCAGTTGTCGTGGCCGTGGAGTCATCAGAACAAGAAGACGACGTCGTATTGCCGTCCACCATTGTATTGTCGAGAGGATGATTACTCAATGTCACACAGAGGCAGGGGATAGAGAGAGAGAGATATTGAGAGAGAGAGAGAGAGAGAATGCGTTTGAGGGGAGAGAGAATCGAAGGGAGTTTTATAGCAGAGAAGAGTGTGGACTTGGCATAGGCTAGATGGATGGTTTTTATTTCATGGCAATGGCACCATATATATAAGGAATATTAGACTATAATATACAATACTTTACGGATGTTGGATAATAATACTTTCGGTTTTAAATTTGGACGTGTGCATCACACTACGGGTCTATTTACGATTTATATATCAAGATAGAGTTTGAATGTATTTTTATCAATGTAATGTAACTATGTTACAGTAGTTTGTAATTACATATGTCTAAAATTCAAAAATTTTTAAGCGTATACAATGACAAATGTTGAATATGGACTTACATCATCAACTAAAAACACCTTCAAAATCGTTCTTGGTATAAACATAGTAAATAGGTCCATAATATAATGCACAGACATCCAAATTTAAAATTAAAAATATTATTACCCAACACCCCTAAAATATAATATATTATAATTCAATATCCCTCTATATATATATAAAGGTGATTTGAACACTTTACTATGTTCCCCATCTTATCTCATGTGGCCTCTCTTTACTGCTCTAGTAATAGTATAGTAAGTACTAGTAACACTCACTTTTGTCTTGTTCTTGCATCATTAATGGAATATATATGAGTGTTTTGAAGTTGGTAACAAGTAAACTTTGGGTCACTTGCTTTTTTCATGCTTGGATAATGTTTGCTTCTTTTGGCTTTTAACTTATTCCCCTATATGTTCATAAAACGGTAAAATTTTTAATTGAATTAATTGAAGCAGTATGCATATCATGTATACATTTTCCAGAGTTTTTAAGGAATATATTCAGTTGGAGTTTGGATCAGTACGAGTTTAAATTAAACGTTTTATTTTCTTGAGTTAGATATGAAAGGAAATCTCTCGTGTGGTCTCGGGGGTAGACCTGACAAATGGGTCATTTGGTCCGGGTACGGGTCGGATCAAGTTCGGGTTGGGTCATGTTCGGGTTAAGTGACATTTCGGGTCGTTTCGGTTTGGGTCGGTCGGGTATGGTTTGAGTCAGGTCGATTTCGGGTCAACCAATTTTTGGTCAAATACGCTCGTCATGCCAAGACAAACAACTTTGTAGAAAATTTCGGGTCGAGTATGGTTCGGTTCGGGTCAATTCGGGTTTCGGGTCTACTTTCGGGTGAGCATATTTCGGATGTCGGGTCGAGTATGGGTCCGGGTCGTTCGGTTCGGGTTTCGGGTCTCGGGTCAGTTTTGCCAGGTCTACTCAGGGGTACATACTCTCATTGTCCACATGTATATATTTTTTACGTATGTATTTGTCATATATTAATTGTTTAATATATATTTGCTGATGTGACTGTTGAGAGTATATGATCCAGTGAATATAATACACATATTGATAAAAGGAAAGCAATGTGTAGGTTCAAGGGAACAGGGGGAATTAAGATTGAAGATTGTTGAGTTGAAACCAAGTATTAGTGTTAGGGGGAAAGTGATTAATTATCTTTAATGAGGGGATCCAACTCAAGCACACAAATACAGGCACAAAATACTCATACCAGAGAGAGAGAGAGGATGTACAGGGGCTGGCCTACTTCACAGCTGTCACTTGCTCTTCTCAACACTATTGTCCGTACACCCTACCATCTTCCTCTGTTCTTCTCTTTCTTTTCTTTTACATTTTTCTATTTATTCATTTATTATTTATTGATTTGAGTCCAAAAAAATATATTTTAACATTAGACCTGCTCAATCGGTCGAGACTTTACCCGCTTCCATTTGATCTGACCTATAAAAAGGAGGGTTAGGGTAGTTTTTTTTTTTTTTTGTCTCTGATCCGTCCCGATCCTCAAAGTGAAGGTACCTGATTACGATAAGGGTTGAGCTTGAGTAGAAGTCTACGCACTGACCTTTACTTTAAAAAAAAAAATCAAAATTTAAAATCAAAACAAGATTACTTTTACTTTCATTTGTTTAAATTTTTTTTGTTTTTTACTTTCTTGTCTCCTCTTAGCCTTTGTCCCTCAAATTTCACTAGCTTGTAACCTTCTGACCCTCAAGTTCTAATATGTGGAGTAGTCGTTTCAATGAACTAATCGTTTGAATCACTAAATTACAAATTAGAATGTTTGTAATTGCAATACATTTCGTTGGAACATTATATTATCGTTTGACCTTTTGCTTTGTATGATGTTTAATATTGAACTTTATAATAGAAGGAAAATTTCGTGAGCTCATTTTCTATATATATAGAGAGAAGAATTGAGGATCGGGTCTATCCGATGATCAAAAGGTACCCATAGGATCACGGTTAGAGTCAAGGGTATGCCGACTTGCATGAGGATCAGTTAGGGTTAGAATCGAGAAAATTCTATCTGTCGACCTTCATGATCTGACCCTTAACCTGACCCGACCCTCAATTTGATCACGTCTATTTAACATGAAGGAATCTTACTAAGAATTCATTAATGTGAGGCATAAAGAAACAAAAATTTCAATCAATTTAATCAGGTCTATTTAACATGAAGGAATCTCACTAAGAATTCATTATTGTGAGACACAAAAAAACAAAGATTTCAATCCATGTATTACTTTACTTAGTTCAGACCTCATAACAAAATTTATTGAAAATTGGAAACAAACATCTTATGCTTAATCTGGCACAGGTAATGGGTTGGTCATATCAGACATAAAATCAAATTTATATGACCCAAATTCAATAATAAGTTTCAAGCAAAAGTTATTGTGACCAAATCAATGTCCTTATTGGCCTAACTAATGATTTGTTTGGAGAAAACTTTTACAAAAATTACTCTTAAAGTAATTATTAATGAATAAAAAAAGTCACTCAAAAATAAATAGTTATAAGTCATCCATACACTTTAAAATGTCACTATCTATAAAAGTAGCCGATATTACCATAGTTGTTACGTACGTTAGAGTTAAGATTATTTCACTTAAGAATTTGTGAAAAGGTAAATCCTACCAAACATGCTCTTCATAGGTATTGTATTAAACTTTAAAAAAAAAACAAAAAAAACAAAGTAGACATGCAAAAACATAAACTTTTAAACACAAATGATCATACCAACATTTGACGTATAAATACACACACTAAACATAGATAAGCAAGCACATCTAAGTTCCCCCGATGTTTTTAGCGAGATTTGAACCTACACATCCACATTAAAATGTAGAAGTTGATGGGACAGTATGGCATATGTGCACTTGTATTTAAAAGTTGTTATGTCACTCTAAGTACGTACGTACTATTTTTTAAATCACTAAATGTACATACTGTTTTCCCTTCTGTCTTTTCTTCTGTAGAATTTTCATCTGTATTTCATTAAACTTGAACTATTATCGATCCATAGAAAACAAAGCACCTTCATCACATGTTTTTGACAAACTATTTAAACAAATATGTGATGGTCCAATCTCTTTAATTTCTACTAGATGTGTACTTTGCTTGCGTATGAATTTGTGTGAACAAATGTGTAGATGGCCATGCAAGAACGTACACTATTGCTACGCAAAAAGTGGCACATCTAGGTAGTGGTAGGAGATTATGTGTTGGTCTTGCACTCATGCATGATGCAACATAACAAACACTTAAGAAACCCTTCTTTTCAAACAACTACAAAATGGTCACGTAGCTTCCTAATTATATTCATCACACGCTAGAACAATTTAAAGAAGAAAAATAACCCTTTTCCCCCCCTATGGATCTCGATGATTATAGGTAGGTATTAGTGTGGAAAAAACTATGCATTAATCTCCCAAGAGATTTGCATCTATAAGCAAAAAAAACGAACTTATCTGTCCTCGCTTAAAGTCTAATTTTTAACTTTTTTGAAAGATTCTGTTGAACTGAACAGTATTGATTATTAAGGTAGCAGATGGCTGTTTAGATAGCTGATAAGTATTTTAACAGCAAATAGCTTGAGGAATTCAATTGCTAGCATATAGTTGTTTAACTAAACTTTCGAGGGAGTGTATTCGGTAAATTATGCAGCTATTAAGCTAGCCAGCTAATTATTGTAAATTGACGTAACAAAATATATGAATACTTTGCCAAACACAACATCAATAAAAGGAATTTTGAACCCCCCCACCACAAAAGAACTACTTTTAGATGTCAAAACTAATTTTCTTAATGTTTAAAAACACCACTTTAATTGCTGTTTGCTATTGAAAATGCGAGTTCGTCCTCTGGTTTATCAAACATAAATATTTGACCAGTTATTATTTTTAACTTGATGAGAACTCCAAACTTTGTGCGAACTATTGTTGCCGAATACAGGGGCGGATCCATGTGGTGGTGTGGGGTGTCCATGGACACCCCTAACCCCAAAAAAAAAAAAAATCTATAGTAAAAAATAAAATTTTTGATTTTTGGACACCCCTAAAAAAAAATTAGTTTATATTAATAAAAATATTAATTTATGGACACCCCTAACCCAAATGCTTAGATCCGCCACTGGCCGAATATGGTCTAAATTGTTAAAGTAATTATGGACCTTATAGTCAATGGCAAATCCTGAGTGCAGAACTGAAGGAATCATTATGCTATTATGCCACTAGCTGGCCAAAACGAATCATGAACATTTGAATAATTCTTGGTGGCTACCAGAGTCACATTGAATCACGCTCCAAAACCCCAGCTTCTAGAAGGTAGGCTAATACTAGAGAAAACACAAGTCGTGTTTATTGATTTAATTGAATATCGATTAGTTATCTAATCCTTCTAATGAGCTCTATTTTTTTAGGTACTTGTTAACCTAGTCCTGTTCGCATTAGGAAGCATAATCCTAATAGGATTAGGCATAGTAATAGATGTGGTTTAGTAACTCCCAACCTCTAAGGTCGTGAGTGGTCGTCTAACCCCTTACATATTACAATACTCCCACTGAGCCACATAAGCCTTATGTAACACAATTCTATAGTAACACGTCTCTTCCGGTTCATACGTAGAATGAGGTGTGCGACTAAAGAGTAACAAGTGGTGTGATGTTAAGTCACCATCTATCTGTGATAACACTTTCACATTAACGATACCCCTAGTCATCCAAACATCAGTAGAAGCATACACTATCCCTTGGTGATTAGTATGATATCATGTGATTATATACCAAATATAATTGCCTGGATTGATATGGTGAAGATAGATAGATTCTTCTTTAGACACTCATGATATTATATTACATCTTTGTCTGATTGTTTTCCTAATGGGTTCTATTGACTTTTATTCATTTTAGCCCTTGGAGTACATATTAAAGTAGCAACATCAAACCTTAACTTCATACCATAGTTTAAGTCAAAGAGTTTCATTCAAGAAGTCCATCGGATGACACAGTGTGAAAGAAAACAACCATTTTGTCGCCTGCAGAAGGTCGACATAGCATACACAGTATGATATGTATGTCATAACATAGCTCCTACTAAACTGGACATGTTAATCTTCTATGCCATGTGAATCGTAAGTTTAGATTTGACCAAAAAATCTTACTTGAGCCACTAAACGAACAGGTCCAACATACCTATATCCTGACACTCGAGATTTGACTTTAAGGCTTCCATATGAAAACATAACATTCTGCATTCAACTCAACGGTGACTAACCCTAGACTTACTAGCGTAGACTATAATAAATAATAGATTATCATTCATACAACACAAGTTTGAAAATAATACAATATTGCACACACTAGTGTACGTTAATGTTGTTCGTTCTCATCCTACACGCAACTCAAGCGTCAAGATAATTACCCGTCTGATAGTGTCAATCAAAAAGCCAGGTGAAACTTAATGTGCCTAATCACGCAATTGTACGTGTATAAACATTTAATAAGAAACATCAGGTCTTATTTCATAAATGGCCAGTGCAGAAGTAAACATGTCCATTACTGTGCATAATTATTCTCGCTATTCCTTTAAGGAGTAACCCCACGATCAGGGCTTTAAGACTTATTGTGATCCTTATTTTAAGAGTAATTCTCATGAGATTTCACTATTGAGAACTGTAGGACTATTTCCATTATCTCTTTAAGTTGGATGAAATGTACTATAATTCGGTGAAATGGTGAACAATCAAATCCTCCCTCTCACTGAGAGATAGTTGCACCTTTTGCTGTAACTTATATAGTTCTAGGTTCGTCTTAATTTCACCAATAATAAAAAATTCATCCTCATGAAATTTGACATTTTGGGAATCTGTTTCCATCATGCCACCATTTGGACGTTCCTCATACATCACATTGCCTTTGGAAAGTTTGGGATACCTAATCTTGGTAGCTCTTGTACCAAGTTTTCTATGTCTATGGGATCAGATGTGCACATAGCCAGCCTAACCCTACGGATGTAAATTGTCCAAGGAGGGCTTGCTACCATTTTGTAACTCATATGGAGTAATAGTTACACTTTTTCTTGGCACATGGTGTAGGATGTAAGCTATCATAAGCAGTGAACCCCCGCCCCCCCAAAAAAAAAAAACAATTGAGAGTTTAGCTTGTGCCATCATCGATCTGACCATGTCAAGTAATGCACGATTCCTATTTTCCGCAAAAATATTTTGCTACAGAGTGCTAGCGCGGGAATATTAAACTATCTACATATATGCCTTTCCTCACTAAGCTCTTTGAAGATATTAGTGAGATATTGATGACCACGATTGGCATGGATGGTCTCTGAACCTTCATTCCAATTGGGTCTCTACTTCCATCATGAAATGTTTGAAAACATCCAACACTCAATAGCGATGTGATAATTGGTACACAAATTCATATTGCGAATGATCATTTAAAAAGTTGAGGAAATACATAGGTACTCAATAGCGATGTGATAATAACGTCATACACAACTTATAAACGGAAAAAAATAGGTAAGCAATAACGTGAAATTGTTATATAGCTACTCTAAAGGAAATCAATTTAGAATAAGACAAGCAATAAAATAAGAAAGTCATACTGTTATAATTTTAGTGAAATCAATCTGTCTTATCATATTTTAAATACTATTACTATGTAATATAAATATAAAATTTTGATGTTATAATTAAAAAATAATTCTAGTATCTTGTGTTTTTCTCAAATATTATTTCACTTGGTTTCGATTCTAATTGGTGTCGAACTATAATGCTAGTGTCAAACAATAGACCAATCCATGTTCATGCTAGGATCGACCTACCAATAAGTGTACCTGATTAAGTAATGGTAAGATAGTTAACAAAAAGATCTAATTATTAAATGGGTTATTAGTAGACCAAATTGTTCCAACCCGTTAATATGCTTTAGATGTGTTAGCCCATACATGACCGGACCTAATATTAACCTTATTTTAATACACGGGGCGACTCACATGCCCAAACGGGACTTTACTCTTGGCCTAGTACTTGTATATGCCGTTCATATACTACAATGAAAAGTTTGAATATTTTTAAAACTCTTTCAACGTAACAAATTACAATTCAATGTTTTTTTATAAAAAAGATAATTTTAAGTAATCAATATGCCATTTTTTAATTTTGACAAAAAAAGAGATAACTCACACGAAAGAGGCTCCAAACCCGATGGGTCGACATGAAACCCACAAAACCTAAATATGTTCAACACCTGTCCGTATTTTACCCAAATTCTGAATACACTCGGCCCGTATTTTACCCGAACCTAAATATATCCAATTCGTATTTAACCCCCATGCCAAACTGATAGGTCTACTTGAAATATAATATGTTTTTCTATGGCTTTATTGTATTCTAGGAATTAGGCCTTTTTATTACTAAGGAAATACGTATATGTTTTGGATAGTTTAATTGATAAATACTTACTAAAATTTAGCTAGCTTGTGAATATTTATGCCTTCTTTCAATGTTTTTTTTAATCAAAAAAATAAAAACAAAAGGCCATTATCCGTAGTGGGGACTTACTCAGCTACTCTGACACTCAACTCTTCACTCTTACAACATTTCAGATTTTTCCACAATTTTTAATAAGTTTACACATTTTTTTAGATTGTCTTATATTTCTATGGCTTTTGTATTTCTGTAAATTTCTCTAAATTACTGATAAAAAAATCTTTAAATTTAAAAAAATTTAAAAATTTTACAAATAACTATAAATCTCATACTGTATTCTTAGAGCTCGAGCTTGCCAAGCTTGAAGCTTGGCTCTTGAGCTCACATAGGGGCTCGGGCTTGGGTTCATCTTGTGGCTTGGCCTCAGTAAAATCAAGCTCAAACTCAACTCATCTAAGGCTCGAGCCTAGGCTCGGCTCGTTCAAGGCTCGTTTGGGCCGGATTCAAACCTAATCTTGGTTATTCCAAGTCTTTACCACTTTCAATCGATGGTTGACTTATTTAAGTTGCATATATATAAATGCTTGCCTTTTAGGATTTGATGGACCTTGTTTATTAAAGTTTGGACGTATAATGAACCTCTCAAACAAATACAGAGGATTAATATATGTAGTCATAGGACAATCGTAATTCTCTAATCATTGATAGTTGAGGGGTCGCTTGCATCATTAGTCAACACCTAATAATAAGGTTAGGAATGTAACTTTATGTAAGTTGTGCAAGCATTGTTGCTCTATCTTTACATGAGCATATGAGCAGATGAAAGTCTAAATCGTAAAGAGACGAAGGAGAGGAAAGCGGGGAACAGTAGGATTAGGATGTAAAGTACACTATATTGTTGTGATAGTGTCAAAGTAATTAACTTTACATAGAAAGTTTAGTTATCAAACCTCAATGTTTGTTTCCTAAGGCAGCTAGTTTAGAAGCCATATTTCCAAGGCTTGAATTCGACTCGGATAACCAAACAAGACCGGTCAACTAGGCTCAGGCTTACCGCCAGGCAAGCTTGACAAACAAAAAAGCGAGCCGACTCAACTCACCTAAAACCCTACTATCATATTGCTTTTCTGGAGCCTTGTTGGGAAACATCACAAAATAAAATGAAATTTTCGAATAACTTTTTTTACTCATCCGCCGTGCTTTCACTACATATATATATACATATATATATATCATTATTGTTTGAACGAGATAGTCTTAATACAAAATGTATATATCATTAGAGGGAGTCATAGATCAAAGAGAAAAGACACTACAATCAATATTCTGGTACGTATGTGACGGTGGACGTAGACCTAACAAAGATGCAAACATCTACGCTAGTAATGATGTTCCATCACACGTCTTTTCATTTCTTGTTTTTTTTTGGGGGGGGGGGGGGTAGTCAAATTATTGTCTATGCACATAAAAAAATGTGCACCTGAGAAATACATTGAATTTACAATCTTGGTCGGCAGGTTTCATTTTCCTCATATTTTCTTTTGATGCAGCCTGGAGCTGGCGGTGGTTGCAATGTAATAATGCATACAGTTGGTATATGGTCTACCTGATTATATAAATATAATTATACAATTGGATCCATAAATTGTCCATCTGATGCATCATGTATAAAAAATAAAGAAAACTACTGGATTTTAGTTCACTGAAAATACTCTATAGTTCACTAAAATATACCGCCATCATCCAATTTCGCTTACTAAAAATAATGTATAGCTCACTAAAATATTTTAGTGAGCCGAAACACAATTTTGGTGAGCTAATACGTACTTTTAGTGAGCGGACATGCTAAAACTAAAACTATATTCTAATTGTCTATATTTTTTTAGGGAGTTATAATATTTATTTATTGAGTTGTTATATCATATAACTGGTTGTACAGAAGCAATTGTACAATCGAATTTCAGCTCACTAAAAATGTATCGCTTGGGTAGGAATACCGATAGAGGTAAGGTTGCCTACAGCTGGATCTCCTCAAACCTCGCGAAAGCGGGACCCACACTGGGAGTTTGTTGTTGCTATTGTTGTAAAAATGTATAGCTCATTACAATACTACAGAAGCAATTGTACAATCGACTTTCAGCTCACTAAAAATATATAGCTCATTATAATACTTAGTGAACTAAGACATACTTTTAGTGAGTTAATACATACTTTTAGTGAGCGGATAGATCAAACTAATGCATCTTATATAACATAGGTTTTACTTAGTAAAAATACTATATAACCTATTAAAATGTGCTGTTGTACTAAAAACATGTTATTGTGCATCTGAAACTCACTAAACGTAGAGTGTTTTCATCTTTACCATTGTTAAAAATATATATATATATATATATATATATATATATATATATATATATATTCTAGTAGTCTATATTTTTTTAGTGAGTTGTGACATATATTTAGTGAGTTACGGCATATACTCAGTGAGTTATGACTTAATGAGTTGGACTATATTTAATTAATTCACTACATTTCTATTATAACTACAAAATATAATACAAACATCCTTATGTCATACTCGAGGTGATTAGAGAGGATTTGAAAGTTGTTGGTTTGACGGAGGACCTGACTCAGGATAGGAGGTTGTGGTAGGATAGCATTAATATCGCAGAGAATTGACTCCATAGTCCGTAGTTGTCTTTTGGCTGCAGTGGCTTAATGTTGGTAGGGGTACGTCGTGCTCGTATGCAAGTTGTACTTTCTTCCGGGAGGAGACAACGTTTGCTTACCTCTGATCGTTAAGGTATGTTACCGTCCTTTGTGATATTGTTCTTGCATTTTACAACTTCAACATCTTGTCCTTTTAATTTATCTTAGTTATTCCTTACTATGTGGCCCTAAATTTCCCCATTAAATGTTGTCATAAAACCTTTCCTCTATAAATCATTTTCACAAAATCTTTTCTTGTGGGTCTATTAGAATCAACTTATTTATGAGTAGGAATACTAGTAGAGGTAAGGTTGCCTACAACTGGATCTTTCCAAACCCCGCGAAAGTGGGACCCACACCCGGAGATGGTGGTGGTGTTGTTGTACCCTTATGTCATAGTAAAAAAATGATTGAACTGTAACATAATCCAAGAACTTGACAATATTAATTGTCGGCTATCTATACTATTTTTTTAGTGAGCTATGCTATTTATTTAGTGAGTTATGATAGATATTTAGTGAACTATAAAATATATTTTGTAACCAATATGATTTAGCGTGGAATACTAATCATTCATAATAAAAAAATGAGTGAACAAACAATATAGTACACAATTTTAGTTAACACATATACTTTTTTGTTCATATTTTAAAGTATGATATATTCATCTTTTAGTGAGCTATATGACTTATATTTAGTGAGCTATGACTTATATTTAATGAGTTGGATTATACTTGTATTATATTATATGCTTCTATTGAGTAAAAATACGGATAATAAATATACAAATTTTCAATTAATATTTATCTTAAAATTATGATTTTTATACAAAAATAGTGAATGTAGAACCATAATGTAAATACAAGTATATACCTTAATATTTCAATGGAGGAATTAAAAAAAATTAGAATTTTTTTTAAAGGCACTTAAAAGACTTTAAGGATGAAAAGAATAATAATTAAAAAAAATAGACTTTGCTTTTAGCATCAATTGAACCCATGACCACACTAGTTTGAGTAAAACACCCTTGCCACTCCACTACTCATCTATTCTTATTATTAGTGTTGATTATAATAATGTTGAACTGGAGCACCTTCTGTATAATTTGCCGCTAGTGGTGGCACCGGATGGACAACTCAATTGTTGTCCACCTGGTTGTATGTAATAAATTGCATTGTGCATAATTCTTCATAAGTATTTTTAAAAAGCAAAATGATAAGTGTTTTGCTACTAGATATTTTTTAGACATCTTATGTTCACTTAAAAAATGTACCTTATCGCATATTAAATTGAAAAAAAAAAGATATGATTGAATAGTCGAAGGATGTCAAGACTTATGAATTATGTAAAATCATCGTTTCATACATAAACTTTCACATTTACAAAATTACACATATAATATGCCTTCGCGGATAGAGCTAGTCTAATTAGGCTATCAGTTTGTATTTGTTGGTATAACCAATGAAAATTAAAATTTTATAACTCATAATAAGTTGTAATTATTACAAATTCGATGTTTTTAAATTATTAAACCAAGAAGAATTGGCATAAGGATTGATTTTTTTTGTTTTTAATAGTTTAAATGGAACAAAAAAAAAAAAAGTGTAGCACGTCACACTATGACATCATTTTACATGTGAAGAAAGAATGTGGTCATTTAAGTGATAGTCTCGCAACAAGTTGTAATTTCCGTATTCTTGTTTCCTCTTCCGCCGCCCATGTTTTAATTACAAAGCATGCCATGTGATATGATCTCTTAAGTGAATTAATTTACCATTTATTTTAGAAAAATATAATTGAATTAATAATAGGATTATTACTATAGCATTTTATAAGTAAAGTTTCAGTATTAACTATCAAAATAAGACTTCAATAACTAATAAATTAAACAATTATACATATTTTTGACTTCAATTAAGCAGTACAACAGCCGCATTTAATTTTTTTGACGGAAAATATTGACGGGAAAGCAGGCCGTCAAAGGAAGCAACGTAAATTTTGACGAAAAGTGTAATATTTTGACAGTATCCCAGCCCACGCAGATCTCAAGAAATTTTTTGACGGTTTTGTAGTGCTTTTGACCGTATCTGTCAAAAAAGCTGCTAAATTTTTGACAGGTCTCAGAAACTTTTGACGAGGACTGTCAAAAATCTAGCACACTTATTGCGCTTTTGACCGCAACCGTCAAAACCAGCCCAACATCTGCATACACCAACCCCCCCCCCCCCAAACTCACATTCATTTTGCCAGAACGCCATTACTCGCTCTGCTTCCTCTTCTCCATAAATCGCACAGCCTGAATTTGTGAATCGTAGCCCTCCATAAATCTCACCTTCCACTTCCTCATTTCTTTGCAAATTGTTTCCTTGCTGGACCCCAAATTCCGGTGCCCGAACTGTGCAATTCCGAAGGTGGCCAGCGAAAATTGGGAACTCGAGATTTCATCTTCTGAAGGCGCTTGAGTAATTCCTCTTAGAATCAGTTGGTAAGCACTGCAATTTCAACCACTTTCTAGCTCTCGAATCTGTTTGATTTTGGTGTGTTGTACTTCGAATCGGTTTGATTTTGGTGGAGTTGATGGTGTTTCATTTCGGTCTATACCTCGTTTGATTTTGGTGTGGTCGTTTCATTTTGGCGTTTGATTTTCATGTTCGTTTGGATTTGGTGTTCGATTCTGGTGTTGATTTTGGTTTGAGCTCGTTTGATTTTGCTCGGTTTCTTTTGGTTGATTTTCGATCTCGTTGACTGTGTAGTCGCCGGCGAAGGCCGACATTTGGGCGCCGTGGCCGGGGGCTGAACGGTGGTTGTGGGCACGATGGTGGTTGAGTGCACGGGCGTTACGTCAGTCCGTCAAAAAATGCCGTCAGAAAAACTTCGACGGATTTGAACTCCATCAATAAGTGTCGTCAGGAAAACTTTGACGGATTGTAACTCCGTCAACAATTTTCGTCAAAAATTTTGACGGATCCGTCAAACACAACATTTCGACGAGGCTTTTTTTGACTGACATTCTTTCCGTCATAATTGCCGTCAAAAATATCACTTTCCGTCAAAATCTCCACTTTTTTCCGTCAAAAAATCTGTGGAAAAAAACACCTCCAACCTACACAATACAAATACACAACACCAATCATATCATATATCAGATATCTAATATAAAACTGAATGTGTTGTACGATGAATGATATTTGGCACAACATCATTGGTCAAGTGGTTTAAAAATTTTTCTTTTTCTTTTGGAGTTGTGTAATTAATACAGCAAGTCACAATAAGGCAATTTTCCTAACGTATGTAAACTATGACTTTTGAAATCACAATACGACAATGTTTGTGCAGTTTAATTTCACAAATACCTTTTAAACTTTTTTTACTTGACATATTCAATCATAAATGAATATCCACATTAACTGCAAATTCCTATTTCTCACATTTTTTTTCTTTTAAATTTTTTTTTAATAAGAGCCGTAAAAATAAATGAAACTCGCATGGTAATTTATGAAGTACTTCAAAAGTTCCCCGATTATAAATGAGCTATAGTTTTTTCCATGTAGAAACCCAAGTTGGGAATGACGATGCATCATACTGTATTATAAACTGCATTCTCACTACTATCAACTATGTCAATAATTTAGAAACTCATTATTCCACAAAAATAATAATAAACCATTATATAACAAACATAATTCAAAATCTATAATCACATTTTTAACATTGATACAAATTACAACTAATTAGTCAATAATTTCAAGTCTCAAATGAAGAATTACCCATACCCGTGCGAAGCCCGGCATGTACACTAGAAGTGGGTGATAATATATGTTTTACTAGAAGACACTCCTAAGGGTCTTGTCTCAACATAAATAAATGTGTTTTATGATTTGAAATCATCAAATTTTCAATAATTATAACTAATTACATATGAAACGTAAAATACTTGTCGACTATGCCGACGGATAAAAATGACACTCTAATATGATCAACTCTATCCGTGAAAGCATATCATTTGTTTAATTTTATAAATGTTAAAATTTATGAATAATTAAAAAATTATTTTACATAATTATAAAATGACGCCGTAATCGGATCAACCCCAATCCTATAGTTTACAAGCATATAGTAATTGAGTACATTTTCTCTGTTTTGTTATTGTGCATATGAAAGTTCAGCCGAGTTAGATATTGGTCACCACACTAAAGTCCAAAGTGCATTTACATGGATTTATACACGACGTTACTTGTAAAATCGACCCCATGTTAGTTATGGAAATCAAATATGTATTATTCTAAACCGCACCTCCATGTTCATTACAGATCATTCAAAATAACTAGTATCAAACGACACTTTTGTAGAAAGAGAAAGTCCAAAGTTGCTAATATTCAGGGGCGTAGCCAAGGGGGTTAGTGGGGTCACCCGACCCTCTCTCAAAAAAAAAATTATATATATGTCAGAAAATTTAAAAAATTTAGAGTTAAGTATATGTATTATTTTTGTTAAAGATAATTATGAAATTTGCAATGGCTTAGCGGTTAGTTCCTTGGCTTGGTGTGTTTGAGGTCGTGGGTTCAAATCTCCTCCTTCCCATGTTTTTTCCCAACTTTTTTTTGTTGTTTTTGTTTTTAAAACTAGTGCCCTTTCGTGTTTGAGGTCGTGAGGCCAGCTGTATCCTTCGACCTTCAATTTTTCGCCACTCCGCTGCCCATACCCAACTCACCCCACCGGCCCACCTGCCACCTGCACCGTGTCGCCGACTCATTGTCCACCACCCACTGCCAATGGATTTGTTGTTTGCGCAGCGCAGCAAGGCCCTCACGACCTCACATCTCTATTTAAATTTGTGAGTTCTCAAATCCCAATTTGTAGGTTTTATTTCAATTGTAGGTTAAATCTGAATTTGTAAATTGGTTTGATACTTTGATTTTAATTCTCATGTTTGAAGCTTGAAGAAGACACCGTGGGTGGGTTTTGAGTTTGCTTTACTTGATTCTACGGTTTTGCCATTTATTTGAATTGTTGGATGCAATTGTTGGATTACAATTGTTGGATGCAATTGTAGTGGTTTTGGTCATTTATCTTGTGACTTGTATGCTAATTAATCATTGGTTATAGTTTAGGGGTCTCATAAATGTTTTGATTTATATGTTTAATTTTAATTTTAGGCAAAAATGCATAGATATTTCAAAAAGAGAGGTAAGGAATACTCGTCGTTACCTTCAAGTTCGAAATCCGAAAACTCGCCATTGAATGAAGAAGGTGGAAACAATGTTACTCAACCACAACCACCACCACCATCACCTTGTGATGTAAATATCAATTCCATTCCATCGTCTCAAAGAAGTCGGATCAATTCCGACCTCCCTCTCCTAATTTCCTGGCTTCGCCCCTGCTAATATTTACAGCTAATGCATGCATGCTCACAACTAATACATATGTACTCAACGCCCCCCCCCCCCCTCAAGGTGAGATTGGTGGAGAAGCCAACAAGCCTAACCTTGAACACAAATAAGAATGTTGAGCCTCACCTAATGGCTTGGTCATAATGTCAGCAAGTTGTTCTCTGGAGGACACATGAGGAGTTTGCAGAAATCATTTAAGGACCTTGTCACGAGTATAGAACATGGTGATTGGCAGAGAGGGTTGAAGGCGAAAATCTTGCATTAAAAGATAAATCCGCTCAAGCTCAGATGTTGTTGCTAACATGCTTCTGTACTCAGCTTCAGCAGAAGATTTAGCCATTGTCTTCTGCTTCTTAGTTTTCTAGGAAATCAAAGAGGATTCGAGGAATACACAATAGCCTGTTAATGATCTAGCTGAATCTTTTTAAGTACCCCAATCTGCTTCACTATATGCTTGCAATTGGAGATTGTTATTCTTGGAATAAAAGAGTCCCTTATCGACTGTGCCTTTAAGGTATTTGAGCACATGTACAGTTGCCTAATAGTGAGAAATGCGAGGTTGTTGAAGAAACTGACTCAAGTGTTGTACTGAATAAGAAATATCAGGCCTGGTAAGGGTAAGATACAACAACCTGCCTACTAATTGTCTGTAAGAAGATGGGTCCAACAACAATTCCCCTGATTCTGAGGATAGGTTGAGCCCTTTGGGGAGAGGAATAGAGGGTGGTTTGGCTGTTGTAAGGCCTGCATTTTACAGAATGTCTAGGATGTACTTCCTTTGGTTAAGAAATGTACCATGGGAAGATCTTGCTATCTCTATACCAAGAAAATAGCAAGGTAAACCCAAGTCCTTGATTGTGAAAGTAGAATGTAGATATGCCTTAATAGCAGTAATGGTGGACTGATAATCAGCTGTAATCAAAAGATCATCCACATATACAAGTATAAAGGAGCAGAGACCATTCACCACGTATATATATATATA
>JACYFF010031955.1:116388387-116408327 GCA_017589665.1 Selenicereus undatus | reverse complement strand
TATATATATATGTAACTTGAAACTTTTGTCAATAGAAAAATATAAGAACCCTAATCATGGCGAGGAGGTGGATGTCAATTTCCTTTTTGGAGAAAACTTTCTTTCCGTTAGTGATAGCCATTTGATTGCTAGTGGTTGTATAGCGCACAACTGCATACTCCATTGATGACCTCTTGACGGTGAAAATGTTGTAAAATGCATGTAATGATAAGTATCTTGGGTTAGAGCATCCACAGCCGAGAAGTCGCACTCTCTCCCGGTGGATCCGGTTGCAATTTGGCAGCTGCTCCCTGATTATCCTTGTAAATATCTTGAGAGGAGGAACCACAATGCGTTCTTCCTCGCGTTCTCCCCTTATTTGTCATTTTGTGATTTTTTTTTTCTTTTTGTTTTCCTTCTTAAAAATATTATTTAGATTATTAAAAAAGATCTTATGTTATGAGGTGTGTACATTACAAATATTTTATTGATTAATTTAAGTTGGAGTTCTATGAGTTGGAGAAATGAAAGAGTACAAGTTCCAAAAATTAGAAATTTTGCTGATGCGGCAGAATAGAGTTCTAAAATATGAAATTTAGGTTGGGGATGCTCTTAGGGTACAAAGTTTTTATATTAGTATATGACAATTTCACAGAACTGGTCAGGAGAACTCTCTGCCTTTATTCATCTCTTAAGCCTGAATATATACAGCGTTTACGGGAGAATTGTCAACCCTAACTTTCTATACATGCAACCGAAAAAGAAGGCTATAATATCTCAATATACGAGCTAGAGAATAACCTCCTAAAATAGCTCAAGATATGCTACATCTAACAACCCCCCCCCTCAAGTTGGTGCATGCGAATTCTGAATGCCCAACTTGCTAATTGGAAAATCATATTGGGACTTACCAAGAGCTTTACTAAAGATGTCAGTGAGCTAGTGATTAGAAGGTACAAAAGAGAGACATATGTTCCCACTGATGATCTCATCCCGAACGAAGTGACAATCAACCTGAATATGTTTGGTCCTTTCATGAAACACCGGATTTCGAGCAATATGTAAAGCGGCTTCGCTATCCAATGTAATTGCATTGGGTTAACATGTGAAATGCCAAGACTACACAGTACTTGTTTGAGCCATTTGAGTTCACAAGTGGTAGCTGTCATGGAGCTATATTCGGCTTCCGCCGAAGAACGGGACACAACATGTTGCTTTTTGGTCTTCCAATGAATGGGAGAGTCACCCAATTTAATGAACCAACCCATGAGTGACTGTCGAGTCAAGGGGCAGCCAGCCCAATCCGAGTCACACCATCCATGTAAGTGCAAATCATTGGCACTTTAGAGAAAAATACCTTGCCTAGGATTCCCTTTCAAATAACGTACTACTCGTAATGCCGCATTCCAATGTTCCCCCTTTGGTTGGTGCATGAACTAAGAGAGAACATGAACACAATAAGAGAGTTTTGGGCATGTAAAGCATAGATATATAAGGTGGCCAACAAGTCGTCGATACCGCTCAGCATCGTCCAGAAACCGACCATCAGCCAATGCCAAGCGATGATTTTGTTCTAATGGGATGGCAGCTTGCTTAGCTCCTTACAATCCAACTTTGGAAATAATGTCCAGGGCATATTTCCGTTGGCATAAGAAAATCCCCTCAGGACCTCGAGCAACTTCAACACCCAAAAATATTTCAACTTCCCTAAATCCTTCATATGAAAACATTGATTGAGATAGGCTTTAAACCGTTGTAGCTCTACAGGAATATTCCCAGGAATGATCAAATCATCAACATAGACAAGAACATGGAGACAAAGAGTCCCACGACAGAGAGAGAAAAGAGAGTAGTTAGCGTAAGATTGCTTAAAACTGTATTTCAATAACGCAACAGACAATTTTGCAAACTAGCATCAATGGGCTTCTTTGAGCCCATATAATGATTTTCGAAGTCTGCAGACTTTCCTTGGACTTGCAACCTGAAAACCTGAATTGTAATTTCATGTACACCTCTTCTTAGAGATCACCATGAAGGAATTATGAACATCCATCTGGTGTATCTCCCAATTTTGGGCAGTTGCGATGGCTAAGAAAGTTATGACTGTAACCATCTTAGCGACAAGTGCAAATCTCTCTGTGTAGTCAATCCCTTCAACCTGATGATTACCAAGAATCACAAGACGTGCCTTGTACCGCTCCACTGTCCCGTTGGAATGATATTTGATTTTATAAGCTTTAACCTTAATCATTAAGAGTATGATCTTTTCAACTTATTATAAGTATTTATTGGTATCTATAGCTTAACATTGTTGAATAGTGGTAAATGGTGTTGAATGGTTAAGAATACATAATCAATTATTTTTTAATAAGTTCTTCAACCAATGACGTTTTAGTCTAGTGGTTAAAATCGAAATACTTGATACATTAGATCCTAGATTTGATTGCATTGCAATTCTATTTTATGTCCTTGTGGCTCCTTCGAACAAATATATATATATATATATATGTGTGTGTGTGTGTGTGTGTGTGTGTGTGTGTGTAGGCTGGGCCCATTAATTGAGGCCCGGCGGCCACTAAAAGACCTCCCTAAACCCTAGTTGCTACCCCCCCAATACCTATATAAGGAGGTTTGGGAGGGTCAGCTAAAAACACACGAACTGAAATATTATTTCTCTCTCTCTCCTCACAATTACTCTACCATCACTGCGGAGTAATTGGGTTTAGGACGTTGACGTTATAAGGCGACTCTAGTAGCCGCTGGGATTTATTATTACTGAAGAACTGGTATTCTTATTGTGGGCTATTACCGACAGTTCAATTCCGCATCCAGGTTAGTCCTGAATTATTTCCTGCAGTGGTATCAAAGCCTAAACTATTCGGTTTAGTTCCCAGAAATTAGATTGATAAATCTCAAGAAACCAATTCGTGAAAAGCATGCTATTTTTTTATTTACTTAATTTTTGTAATTATACAACCCTAATATCATGCCCGCATGCTTTCATGATTAAAGTCCGAATTTTTAATCAATTCAAAGCATGCTCGTTTATTCGTTCAATTTGCTTAATTTCTGTGATTATGCAACTCCAAAATCAAACCAGCATGCTTACATGATCGAAGTTTGAATTTTTTTTGATTCGTTCAATACAAATTGTTAAAAGCATACTAGTCTATTCAAAGTTTTTTTTATTATCTTTCGAATTGTTCACAATTGATTGATAATCTATTAAAACTGATTTGTTCCAGCATGCTTGTTTAGACGAATAGTTGCCTAATTTTTGTAATTATGCAAAGAAAAGCAGGCTCCTGTAAACCCCAGAGTTAAATTTTTTCCAGATTCATAGGTTTTACGTTTCTCTGCAAATCGTCCTATTTTCTTATCATACGTTCATAGTACACTGCTCAAAATCATTCAAATTGATTTTTTAAACATGAACCGGTTGGCCATGAACACTAATTCTGCCCAAACTAATAGTAATTAGTTCACTATTGGTACTCTGTATTCAGAATCGTAATTCTAGATACGATTAAGATAAATTGCATTCATGGATGCGTTCATGGAATCTCAAGAAGCAGCCGTTTAGTAGGATTAGATCTAAAAAACTCTAATCACATGAGTCCCAAACGTGTTCTGTGACTGTTTTAATGAACGAAGATAAATTAGATTCGTGGGTCCTTTTATCTTATGTTTAATCGACATACTCAGTCAAAGGCCAAACCACTAGATCAAACCCTAGCCTCCCTCTGCCTAATCCCCGACCCCTGCCATAGTAAAATAAAACAGAAAGAAACGGAGATGAAATTGAACTGTACCCATCAGAAACCACCATGGGGGGGTGGCGCGTGACCGTCACGCGTCGCCAACGAATACTGTTTCACGATCTTCTTCCTCCCATAGCCCCTTTCATCGCCGATCTACGCAACGGTGACCAAAAGAACCCGAAAAACACCCTTTTGGGAGGTGCGTGAGACCATGCGCCATCGCCTCAGTGGCGTGGTCGGCGCGTGGGCGTCCCCCTCAGGCACAAATTTCAACCGATCTGCAAAGGGGCGATGGGGGCTCTCTTCGTTTTAGCGTAGATCGAGGCTCGAGGGAAATTTTTGAGTCGACGGTGGTGGTGTTTTCATCATTTGGGCGTTTTTAAAACAGTGGTGGCGGTTGCCGTGCTCGTGGGGTGGGGAAAGAGCTTAGTGCTCCATTTTCATGGCCACGGCACAAGTAACGCCATCAAGAAAGCAACAGGCAGAGATGTCGCCGAGAGGGAAAAAAAGGATTCAGCAGAGGGATACCAAGAGAGCAGAGGGATACCGGTTGGGTTGGGGTTTGGGGGGGTTAGTAAAATTAAGTTTGTTTCCTTTAAAACCCTCGCCCCCGGTCTCCCTTGTTTTTCTTTATTTTTGTTTTTGTTTTTTATATTTTGTTGGGTTGATTTTTGGGTCATATTTTGTTTTGAACCCGGCTTTTGATTGGGTTGACCCAAAATGTTTCGTTTTTCGATTCGAGCTATTTTATTTGTTAGAAATAGCCATTATTTTTGTTTATACCTTATTCTCATATTATGGCATGATAATTTGAGATTGATAATATAACTTTGTGTTATATATTAAAACAAAAATTAAAGTTGTGTTAAATGAATTAGTTTCACAAACACTAACAAAACAAATAATTAATTATTTAAAAGTGAATATCTCTGTGATATTCATTGAATTAAAATTGTTAATTAGTTTAACAAAACTTTTAAGAATATTTTATAAAATTAATAATTAAATTAAAGAAACTCCAAATTCAAAACTGTGCGTGATGATTATGAGCTTAGCGAAATTTCCGAACGTACATAGTAAATTATGGAGCTTTCTAGGAAATTTAATTATTAAACAATATGTCTAACAGATAAAATATACTTTCAGATATGGCAGCTAGAAACATGATAGGTTTTATGCAATCTGATGACAAGTTGGATGACACGAACTATGATGTTTGGCATCTAAAGGTCCAGTTTTATCTCAATAACGATGATATGCTGGACCACTTGACTGCCTCCATGATTCCTCCGGCTGAAAAAGATGAACAAGGCAGGGATATTACTGCAACTGAGCAGTACAAAGAAAACCTGAAAACATACCAGGCATGGTTCAAACGCGATCGTTCTCCACGCTACACCATGCTGTCTTGCATGCGGGACTATCTCCTAGGAGAGTTTGAACGTTTCCGCACTACTAAGGACATGTGGATACAACTTAAGATTAGGTTCGGGCAGACGTCTGCTACAAGGTTCTGTACCTTGCAGCTGAAATGGATGCAATATAGTATTGACTCCAGTCTTAGTATCCCCTAACACCTTCGAACCATGAGTGCTATGGTTCGAGACCTTAAGACTGCGGGGCAAGAGGTTTCTGAGCAAGAACAAGTCCTGAATGTGATCAGGGCTCTTCCCAATGATAATGAACATTGGAAGAGTTTTAAAACATTCATGGCACACAGTGATCATATCAACACTTTCGAGGCAATCTCCAAACACCTCGAAATGAAAGAAGAGCGTTTAAAGCAATATGCGCCTTCCAACATGGCATTCGTTGCCAGAGGATTGGGGCCCAAGGGCAGGAAATCTTACCGTGGTAAGAAACCAAAGAAAGGCCCTCGTCCTCCTCAGAACTCTCGCTCTAATGCTGGTACTGCTAAGAAGCACAAGACCAAGGGCAACGGAGCTAAGGATATGGCACGTGTAAAGTGCTATAACTGTGGGAAGAAGGGCTATTTCGCTCGGAATTGTCCTGAGGCAGCCAAGGTACCTACTTCCACTAAAACTCCTGAATTATATGTTTGTTCCCATGCATTCGTTGCTAACTCTCTTCCTCAATGGATTGTAGATACGGGGGCAACAAAGCACATAGTTCAGGATAGGGCTGGATTCGTGGAGCACCATCGCTACCCGGTGGGTTCACGGACCGTCGTACTGGGGAACGGTAGTTAAGAAGATGTCCTTGGAGTAGGAACATACCAGCTCAAACTCCGTGGAGGAAACAAGCTGCTTCTTCATGACGCCCTCTATGCACCTGGGGTGCGATGCTCCTTAGTTTCTTATGTTTCTTTAGTAAGATTAGGTTTTGTTTTTGGTTTTCGTCCAGACGGTTTAGATTTATTCTATAATGGCAATTTGTTTGGCCAAGCAACTTTGAAAGGAGATTTCATTGTTTTGGATTTGGATGATAATAATATATCCCCTGCTTGTGTTTCTTATTTCGACTCTAATTCTGAATCTGTTAAGTGGCATGCTAGACTTGGCTACGTGAGTCAAGCTAGAATAAATAGGCTAGCTAAAGAAGGTCTCCTAGAC
Organism: Selenicereus undatus; assembly: GCA_017589665.1. NCBI lineage: Eukaryota > Viridiplantae > Streptophyta > Magnoliopsida > Caryophyllales > Cactaceae > Selenicereus > Selenicereus undatus. Next base: position 116,402,014 of record JACYFF010031955.1, on the reverse strand, counting down.
CGACTCACTAGGGTTAAGCTACCTAGGTGTGAGTCATGTTTAGCTGGAAAGGCAACTATGAAGTCTTTCGATAAAGCCATGAGAGCATCTAGTCCCTTAGAATTAATCCACTCAGACATATGCGGACCCATGAACGTTAAAGCATAACATGGGGCTATCTATTTCATTACCCTCATAGATGATTATTCACGATATGGGTTTGTGTACCTGTTATCTCACCACTATTAGGCACTTAATATATTTAAACGCTTCGTAGCGGAAGTAGAGACTCAATTGGAACGTATGGTTAAGATCCTTCGAACTGATCGAGGTCGTGAATACCTCTCTGATATGTTCAAGGAGTTATGTGAGGAAAAAAGTATACAAAGAAAGTTAACGATTCCACACACTCCACAACAAAACGGTGTTGCGGAATGCAGGAATTGTACATTGCTTGACATGGTCAGGTCAATGATGGCACATGCTAGTCTCCTTATCAGTTTCTGGGGAGATGCGCTACTTACGGCAGCCTACATACTCAATCGTGTGCCAAGCAAGAGTGTACCTGCCACACCATATGAGTTATGGTTTGGTAAAAGGCCATCCTTGGACCATTTACGCCCATGGGGTTCGGCCGGCTATGTGCATAACCCAACCCACAAACATGGAAAACTTGGTCCAAGGGCCACCAAAATGGTGTTCATTAGGTACTCCGCACAATCAAAAGGATATGTGATGTACGAGGAACATCCAAATGGTGGCATGACAGAAATAGATTCCCGTAACGTCGATTTCCTCGAGGATGAGTTCCCGATCATTGGTGAAGTCAAAAAGGATGTCGAACTATTTGAGCTACAACCAGACATCCAACCATCATTCGGTGAGGGGGAGAATTTGGATTCTAACCAAGTCACCGAAGATGGTATGCCTCCCCTATCCAGAGGGAATGGGGGAGGCCTGCCTGACCAGGAAATTGAGATTCGTCCTCAATCTCCTGTACATGAGAAAAGTCAACTTGCGAGTGAGGTCCGTCCTCAATCTCCAATTGCCAAACATGTAGTAAGTCCGCATGTTCAGGATCCCACACCCCAGAGGGATAGTGGGAGTAACTTTCCACATGTTCAGAGTCACACACCCCTTAGAGATAGGGGGAGGGACACCTCAACCAGGCAGACGAACAATGAAGGCCCTAGGTTACGAAGGAGTGAGCGTGGAAGAATTCCTCGATGATATTTTCAAGTCGAAGGGGAAATATTCCTATGTTCTCCCTTGGAAGTCGAGGAATCTACCTCTTACCAAGAAGCAATTGACTCACCAAGCCACAAAGAGTGGATTGATGCCATGAGGGATGAGATGGATTCGATGGCAAGAAACAAGGTTTGGGAACTTGTTGATCTTCCACCCCAACGTAAATCTATTGGAAACAAGTGGGTTTTCAAGATAAAACGTCGGGCAGATGGATCGATCGACAAGTTCAAATCCCGTTTAGTGTCGAAAGGGTTCACACAAATTGAGGGTATAGATTTTGAAGAGACATTTTCTCCTGTGGTGAGATTTGCCTCTATTCGCCTACTCCTAGCCTTGGTTGCCCATTTGGACTTAGAGTTGTTTCAAATGGACGTAAAGACTGCTTTCCTCAATAGCAACCTTGAGGAAGAGATCTACATGGACCAACCCTTTGGTTTTGCTTCAAAGGGGCAAGAGGACAAAGTGTGTCGTCTTAAAAGGTCCATATATGGTCTTAAGCAGTCCTCTAGGTCTTGATACTTAAGATTCCATGAAACCATAACCTCTTTTGGCTTATCCATGGTTTCGGATGACCATTGTGTGTATGTCAAAAGATCAACCGGAGGGATTATGTTCCTTACCCTATATGTTGATGACATACTATTGGTTGGGAATAATTTGGAGATGATTGAAGCTACTAAAAGGTAGCTATCCTCCGTCTTTGAGATGAAAGATATGGGTGAAGCCAGGTATGTCCTAGGTGTGGAAATAGTAAGGAATCGTCCCAAGAAACTCTTAGGTATGAGCCAAGAGGCATATATCAAAAAAGTCTTGGAACGGTTCCGCATGCATTATTCCAAACCCGTAGACACTCCAGTTGAGAAGGGTTTAACCTTGAGCCTTGACCAATGCCCAAAAACAGACAAAGAGAAAGATGTTATGAGTAATGTCCCATACGCTAGTGCCGTAGGGAGCCTAATGTACGCCATGTTATGTACACGATCGGACATTTGCTTTGTGGTTGGTCTGGTAAGTCGTTACCAAAGCAACCCTGGACATGCTTATTGGCAAGCTGTTAAGAGAGTCATGCGTTACCTTCGTGGTACAACCGACTTGGTTCTATGCTTTCAGGGCGGGAACCTTAAGTTGAGAGGATACTCAGATGCTGATTGGGGTGGTGACCCGGACGAGCCCAGGTCAACCTCAGGATATGTGTTCACCGTGGGTGGGGGGCCATATCATGGTGCAGTAAGAAGCAAGACTGCATAGCTCTGTCGACCATGGAAGCATAATATGTCACATGCAACCTAGCCACGCAGGAGGCAATATGGCTTAGGAGCTTCCTCCAGGATCTTAATCTCACTCCGAGAACTAATGATCCTGTAGAGATGTTATGTGACAATACAGCTGCCATCCAATTCGCCAAGGATCCGAAGTTTCATCGGAAAACCAAGCACATCAAGAGGCGTTATCACTTCGTGCGAGACGCCGTAAAGATTAAGGAAGTTGTCATCAGGTATATACCCACTAACAAGATGATCGCCGATCCATTAACTAAGCCAATTCCTAGATATGCTTTCAAAGCACATTCGTTGAGTCTAGGACTTCGCAGGGTTTAGTTTTGGATGGAATTTTTTTATGTATGATAGATAGGTTCTTCATGTAAAAGGCATTTATGAAATAAAGATTAAGTGTTCTTTTTCTAAATGTTTTGTAATTTATCTGTTAGACATGTTGAAAAGTCACAGACTTCTTATTGGCCTAGTCACACAAGCAATCGCCCTGATGCTTGAGTAGCGGGCAGGATGAGACGTAATCATATTGGCACTAGGTGTGCAATATCGATAACTCATACTGGAAGTGTATGAATGAGGAATAGTCGTCTTAGTAAGACTAAGATGAGACTCAAAGGAGTCGAGTATGAAATAAATTTTCATATTGAAGCCCTAAAAGCCGAATCTTCAGTGTCAAGGCTAACATTCAGTATGTTGATCGAGTGGCTCAGGTTAGATTTTAGAGTAAAAATCTAGACCGACGATTCGCATGGCATAAAGAGTGATGAACCCAGCTAAGTGACTAAGTGAGAGCTATGTCGTGACACACATCTCATACTGTGTGTGCTTGTAAGACGACCCATATGTGGGGTGACGATTGAATTCTCTTTCATATGTCACTGTGTGACCCTATGGACGATGACCCTTTGACTGAAAGCTATGATATTAAGTCGAAGCTTAATGATACTACTTTAATGTGATTCTCAAGAGCCACAATATAATGTATACGGTTCAGCGAGAACTCGTTAGGAAAGCAATTAAGTTGAGATGAGATTTCATGAGTGTTTAAGGAAAATCTATCCACCATCACCATATCAAGCTCGGGAGATTATGTTGAGAACATAATCATATGATATATCAGGCATAAGGGACTAAAGATGCCACTGGTGATGTCTTGGGATATTTTTGGGGTATCGTATTTCGTGAAGGTGTTATGTTAGTTGGATAGTGACTTAATATAACACTATTTGTTATCTTCGGTCGCACGTCCTATTCCCAGTATGAAGTGTGAGGAGACATGGTTCATGGGGAACATGTGTTGTAACGGCCTTTTGTGGCCGAGTGGGAGCTGTAGGCCGGGCCCATTAGTTGAGGCCCGACGGCCACTAAAAGACCTCCCTGAACCCTAGTTGCTACCCGCCCAATACCTATATAAGGAGGTTTGGGAGGGTCAGCTAAAAACACACGAACTGAAATATTATTTCTCTCTCTCTCTCTTCACAATTACTCTACCATCATTGCGGAGTAATCGAGTTTAGGACGTGGACGTTATAAGGCGACTCTAGTAGCCACTGGGATTTATTATTACTAAAGAACTGGTATTCTTATTGTGGGCTATTACCGACAGTTCAATTCCGCATCCAGGTTAGTCCTGAATTATTTCCTACAATATATATGTAAATATATATATATATATATATATACATATATATATATATATATATATATGTGTGTATATATATATATGTATGTATGTATGTATGTATGTATGTATGTATGTATGTATGGTATAAACAACATTAAATGCTACTAAATAATGCTAGATACAATAATAAATTGTACTGAATGGCGATAAATATTGCTAACTTTGATGATAAGTGTTCATAAAAAGTTAAAAACAACATGTCTCAACTAAGATAAGGGTGGCTCCTACAAGGTACATCACTACATAATCAATGGAAAAATGTGACTAAATGTAGGGTGGTAAACAGATGGACTATTTATTATGATTAACAATCCAAAATTTCAATATTTATTTATTGCGATTAGGACAGAGAAATTGAGGCTAGAAATGCCTTCAACCCAAGGGGGTCTAACATTTTTTTTCTTACAAAAGTAAGCGGGCTAGCTTACATAGCCTCTATCATAGGGTACCCAGTAGACCTTAACAGGTCAGGAGAGGGGATGTCAAGCCCAATCTAGAAGCCAAGACCTGCAAGCTTCTAACACACACAACTTCTGCACAAAGCAAAAGTGCCTGCCCCCCAGGTTTGAACCTGGGTGGGGAAGAAGGAAAGTGGGAGTGTTGCTTGACGGGGGGGTCCAATATGTACTTGCTTGTTCCATGATGGTGGTCATTATAGTTGGCAAACAAATCGGGTCAGGTCGACCAATTTAATAAACGAGTTAATTTTATATCGGCTTTGAAAATAGCTTAAATCTGCCTAAAATTGAAAGATCACATGTTTTCGTACTAAATGGTCATATCGTGTCGACATCAGCTCGAGATCGGGTCGTGTTTGGATTTCAGCTAGTAACTTCGGGTGGGGTTCGTATCGTGTTCTTGTGTCAGGTTAGACTTTCCAAACTCTAGCAGTCACCTTATTAAAAAATATATAAATATCTAAAATGACATTATTTTCGCCCTACTTTTTATTGGTTAGGGGCATAAGTGTCCATTACTTTCATCGAACAGAATTTATATAGATTGATAGCACATCTACACCGATATATATTTAACGACAAAGCAATTTTCTCAATGATTTTTTTTTATTATTATTAAGCCAAATGGTTAAAGATCACACAATACAGCTACAATACAGTTTCCTCAATTATTTTGGACACCATAAAAGTGTGATACTTGACTTCTTATATCCTTGTTCTTTTGTGGGTTTTCAACAAATGAATTTTAGGGTCTAGCTTGGTTCATTCAAAACATAGAACATCATTATCAATTATTTAATGGTGAAAACTGCTTGCGTGCGGCAGAGTACATGATATTGGACACACCCTGTGTACTAAGTTGGCCCAATTTTTTCCCAAGTCCAAAAAGGGGGCCATCAAAAGCCTGAAGATTCTTCAAAAATTTTACTTAATGGGCCCACAGGCCCAAGATACTCTTGAGTTGTCCATGTATCCATCAAGCTGACTCATGAAGGTACATCACTATTTAATGGTGTCCACTTAATGGTGAGGACTGTTTGTATTGGGGATTTCGTTTTCATAGGGTTTGAGAAGATGCATGTGGTATGTAAAATTTGAAGAAAATTATTTTTGATCCGAGATAAAAGCCTCCTATTTCAAGGGCCCTAAATTAATTATCTCGTAAAATTCACATCGAGCTAATATTTGAGTCCACATAATTTAAATCGTATTTGGTTCAAACATAATAATCACACTCAATTCATCTATAAAAACATGAGATAAAAATAAATATCAATGCCAATCAAATCAAAGAAGGAAACACCATGCATGGACCCATGCATGAGTACGTATGCATATTTCTCCACCGATTCAGGACATCCGGACAAGTCCAACTAGTCGAAAATAAAGACACTTTTTTTTTTGGGAAGTATCCATTTTATTAATTATTATATTTAAGTTTTATATGTAAATAAGGGTTCCGTACAACTATTGGTTTGGGAAGAGACAACAAAAAACAATGACAGAAATTTCTTTTTACAGAGGCTTTGATTTGGCTTTTAGATGGTTTTCTAGTAAAGATTTTTATCATGTTCTTTGGCCCTTATGAGACCTTTCGTTATGAAACGAGAATTTTGTGTTTGGCACAGCCTTCTAGGAAATTTCGATGATGAGACCAGCTGTTCCTTTAGTTCAACTATTACATTTTCATGCATGCTCCCTTTTTTTTATTGGAATTATTTATGCTGCTGTCGGTTCTTTTCGTTGAGAAATATAGGTTGGGAAATGGGTAAAGTGGATTGAGATTGATTGAAGTGAGTACGTATTTTTTTTGAAGTGGATTGAAGTTGATTGAAGTTTTTTAATATGATGGGCAGAAGTTGGTTAAAATAGTGAGAAACGGATTGAAGTTGGTTGAAGCTGGTTGAAGCTGGTGGGTTGAATTTTTTTATACGATAGGTAGCACTTGGTTAAAATAGTAGAAAGTAGGTCAAAGTTAGTTGAAGTTGATATTTTTTTATTGAATTTGTTGATGTGAGTTAAAGTGGATTAAAATTGATTAAAATTGGTAAATTAAGATTTACCAAGGAAAAGAACAGGACCTATGAATGACATATATGTTACAACGTAACAAAAACAATTTTTTTTCTCTTCCATTGTTTGCCGTTATTATGCCAAAAAAAAGTATAGAAATTGTTCCTTTTTTTACCGTTATATGTTTTGGCTTAAATAAATAAAAGATGAAGATTATAAATGATCAATCTACTACTAAATTTACTTTAAATCGGGCATAATTCAAAAAGTAAAATCCTTCTTTGTTTAAGTAATCTACAACATTTTAATTAATTAGGCTGTTTAATCCTATATCATCATTTTACAACAATTCTACTTATCAAATTTTAGGGCTAATGTTTATGCACACATTCGAATGGCAATCATTAGGAGTTCAAAACAAATGCATGCATAGACGGTTACATTAGCCTCTTTGGCAGAAGTACATATACAATAGCTAATAGAACCTCAAAAAGATATGGATGAAGCAGGGATTGTTAAACATTTGACAGGATATTCTTGGTACAGAGAATATAAAAGTGGGTGTTTTCTCATATTGATAAAATTACAAGATTTGAACATGTATATAAGTTTGTGAGTTACTCCACTTATTGTCTATTAGTTTTCAGTTGGAAATTCATTTGAGTTTATAATATGCATGACTCTCTGTTTCAACAACAACAGTAGCAGGGATCGTTAAGCATCTGACAGGATATTCTTGGAATAGAGAATATAAAAGTGGGTGTTGTCTCAAATTGATAAAATTACTAGGTTTGAATATGTATATAAGTTTGTGAGTTGCTCCACTTATTGTCTATTAGTTTTCAGTTGGAAATTCATTTGAGTTGATAATATGCATGACTCTTTGTTTTAACAACAACAGTAGCAGGGATCGTTAAACATCTGACAGGATATTCTTGGTATAGAGAATATAAAAGTGGGTGTTGTCTCAGATTGATAAAATTACAAGGTTTGAACATGTATATAAGTTTGTGAGTTACTCCACTTATTGTCTATTAAGTTTCAGTTGGAAATCCATTTGAGATTATAATATGCATGACTCCTTGTAACAACAATAGTAGCAGGGATCGTTAATCATTTGACGGGATATTCTTGGTATAGAGAATATAAAAGTGGGTGTTGTCTCAGATTGATAAAATTACAAGGTTTGAACATGTATATAAGTTTGTGAGTTACTCCACTTATTGTCTATTAGTTTTCAGTTGGAAATTCATTTGAGTTTATAATATGCATGACTCTTTGTTTCAACAACAACATTGTCAACCACCTAGCTAGTGTAGGTCCCGCTTGCGCAAATTATGGGAAAATCCAGATATAAGCAGTCTTGACTTTGCAGGTATCATTTGAATTCCATATTATCACAGTACTCAGCAACATACCCATAGCAGGGGAAAAAGGCTGTAAATTTTATTGGCTCAAACTTTTACACCATCATATAACTAGTTGAGCTAGTGACATTTTAAGGGAAAAAAATCATTTGGTGGTTGTGACAATATTGATTAGCCATTTGGATTGATACATGTATAGGAGCTGCAATTAAGAGATTAGGCTCAGTGATCTGTGTGAGTGGGCACTAATCACTCATAACATCACCTAATTAACTCCTTATTGAAAGATACATATTGATTTAGCATATGATGCACTTCAATTTTTCTTTTTTCTTTTTGTCTTTCTTTTTGGATTATTCAGATGAAACGTAAAGATTAGTAGAATACTATGATGGAAAATTGATGTGATATCGAATATACTAAACATACTATCTTAATCAGTCTTTATATTATAACTTTTATTACTGTTACCCCCCCCCCCATAAAAAGAATAGGACTAATGTGTATGAGTTATTTCGATCAAACAATCTGATTGTCAGTTATCGATCTGTTATGAAGTAGACTAAGACAATAAGAAGTTAAGATAATGACTCTTAGTTTCTGCTTAAAAATTTAGTATCTCTTTCACAACAAATAGGATGTTTAAATGCTCTAAAGAAAGGTAACCAAGTCTCTATGAAAAGTAAAATCCTACATGAGGCATCATGGAGACATGTAAATTGTAAAACCTTATTTCAAACAAACTTTTTAATTTCTTTTATTCTTACCAAAGTTTGATGGTAACACGCATTACTAAAAGACATCGTTATTTCAACGGAATTTCAGACTGAAAAAGCAATTTTTTCTGTTGGAATATGAATTTTACAACGGAATTTCTGACCGATGGAGGACGTCGGAATATGCCTCGTTGGGAAGGCTTTCCGATGGACTAACACAATTCGTCGGATATTTTCCGACGGAAACATTCCGTCTACCGTCCACGGAATACACTAGCCATCGAAATTTCAAATTTTCAAAAATTGCAAAAATCTGTCAGAAATCCGTCGGCGTATTTAAATCCGTCGGAATTTCCATCAGAATCCATCGGAAATCCGTTGGTGTTTTTAAATTTTATTTTAAAAAACATAGCACACAACCATGAGAACATTTTCTAATGTATCTAATATATAATAAATTCTCATTATTGATGTTAAATTAATATTAACGTTAAATTCTACTTAATTAATAAAAAATTATATTCTTTAACAACATTTTAAAGGTCAAAATTGAAAACAAATTATCAACTTAACAAACTAACATCAATGGAGCAAACTAACTATATAAACTATCAAATTTACATAATTATATACAAACTAATTATACAAATTATTAAATTCAACATATATACTTAATTCACTTCAAGTTTGTACAAATTACACATGAGAAAACATTCTCAAAAAGTTGATGACGAATGACGGCGAGAGGATGTGGGTGGCGGCAAGCACGGTGGGGCGATGGTGAGCAACAATGCTCCATCTCTCTAGCTCTATGTCTCTCTATTTTGTGAAACGAACACCAAAAAATGAAACATGGAGTGAAAGTTATAAAAGAAATTTCGACGGAATATTTCGTTGGAATCCATCAGAATGTTCAAAAAAGTTCAAATTTTCCCTCCATTCAACTCGGGGTCAAAAAAAAGTTTCAAATTTTTTAATATTTTTTGACGGATCAAGGTTCCAGCAAATCTGTCAGAATCCGTCGGAATTCCGATAGAGATTCCAACGAACCTATTGTCCGTCGGAATAAGCCGAATTTTTAGTAGTAGGTTTAAGAATAACTAGTGAAGTAATTAACAAGATAAATACTTTTTGTTTTTTCTCCTATTATTTTCTGTCTCTAGCTAGTATAGAGTATTTTTAATTGAGGATGAAATAGTTGCACATGCTATAATTACAATTAAAATCTAAAAAATTCCAGCAAATTGCGATGTTGCAATTTATTATTGTTTCAAGATACTTTAAGTTGAACTACTTAGAATTAAAAAGCTTTATACATACCGATGAGATCTTAGTCAAGTCGTTAAAATTAAGGTCCTGAGTATATCAGGTCTCAAGTTCGATTCGCTCTCCCCCCATTGTATTGTACTGCTTTCGCGGCTCATTCGAACCAAAAAAAAAAAGGCTTTATACATTGTTTTAAACTTTGCATATGCTACCAGCGAATCACTAATAAAATTATGCTATCGATCTCATTCTAGCGTTGCCAACGAAAACATTTTACTTTTCTAAATGAATCAAATGAGAATTGTGAATTGTTGCTGAAGTATGAAAGTGGGTATTGTCCCACATTGATAAAATTTAACAATTATACACATCAGAATAAAGAAAAATTAGTGCTTAACTGCCTTCTCTACAATCCCCCTTTCCCTCCTCCATTATTTCAATCTCCTTGTGCGTTTTCTGACTAAAATTAGGATGTAATCTGAATGCAATTGTTCATTCGTGTTGCCTAAATGGTGTTTTGGTTTATTGTTGTTTTGTTTGGTATTGTTGGGACGACGGATCACCTTAGAGTCATAGCGTAGTTTGCCAATAGTGCTTGACGATTCAAATACAGTCTTTCATGTCAAATTAACATCTCTTCTATAAAGTATATACCAGATTAGCAGGTCTACATTCCGAAGAAGAATATAACAAATTTGCATGTCTCTTTCTTATCCTATATTACCCAAAAATAGTGATTCAAGTGAAAAGACAAATGTTCAATGTATATCAAGTTAGATTTCAAAAAGTCGGGATTTTATTTTGACAATGAAAATTTTATTTCTTTTAATTGAATGTATGTTATAAATGTCAAATGGTGCATTGATCTTTAATGAATTGTCCCTTTCTTTGTTCCCGGGGCCCCCCCCCCCAAAAGTGAATTCTGTACACCTTTTCCTTTCTTTTATTCTTTTCAAGATCAACATCACAATTTCGAGCTAAGTGCTATATGTAATGGTCTTACAAGTTGTTCTGGTATATCAAGGCTTTTTAAAAAAAAAAAATGTGCTGTATTGGGCTTTGTATAACTAAATTATCTTTGGCTTCCTCTCTCCTCCAACAGAGTTGTATTCACTTGGTTTGATCTAAGATATTAGATGAAGTTGATTTTCAAATTGCTATATGTTACGGGGGCATTACTCGCCCTCTTCTCCAAGGCCGATTTGATGAGATGTGCAATGTCATCGCTTATAAGTTCAGGACCCTCCCAACATTTACTCGGTGTGGGATTCTTATCCGTAAGATTTTCCCCCACCTAATCTTGTGACGCCCTCGACATAGATTGTGCGTCTTGCCTACCCCAGTTCGTCGAAGCACTTGCTGAAACATCAGAGTCGAGTTTAGGTTGGCTCTGATATCACCAGCTACGAGGCCATTATACTCTTCCCAAAAGGCCGATTTGATGAGATATGCAGCGCCACCACTTTTAAGCTCAGGACCTTCCCATCACTTATCCGATGTGAGATTCTTGTTTGTGAGATTCTCCCCCACCTGATCCTGTGACGCTCTCGTCACAGATGAGGCCACATGCCTACCCCATTCTGTCGGAGCGCTTGGCGAGACATTGAAGTCGGGTCTGGGTTGGCTCCGATGTCACTTGTTACGGGGTCATCACTCCTTCCCCAACAGGTCGGACTGATGGGGTGTGCAGTGTCAGCGCTTATAGGGTTAGGACCCTCTCATCGCTTATCTAATGTGGGATTCTTATCCATGACATATAGCTTAGATTGTGAGGTCCTCCATTAAAAGTAAAGACCGAAAATCAATAAAAATTATTCATAACAAGATTGTCACAATTTCGAAATCAGACATTAGTAAGATTTGTAGTAGTTATTTGAAAGTTCAATTTCATATTTATATTTTAGATCTACCATTGTCATTCACGAATTTCATTGTATCGGCTAAATTTAATTAGGCATGGTAACACTCAAATCCTCCAAAAACCCCATGCTATATATGAACCAGCAATGTTATATGCCTTATCAAAATTACTATTGAAAATTTTAAGTTATACATGCAAGCCATTTGATGCCAAATTATTGCCCCTTACATCTTACGTGCATTAAGTTATAATACTTCTATAAAATTTAAATAGACATTTTTAAATGTCTTTTTCATCCTAAATTAATGTATTTTATAATTTAAAATTATCAAATTTTCAACGATTATACTTAATTATAAATTGCTAAAGTTAAATACGTGTCAGTCACACTAACGAAATATTAAGTGATACTATAATCGAATCAACCCTATCAAAAATTAGACATATGGTATGGGTATTTTAAAAACTACTAAAAAAACAACTTTTTCCGACAGATATTCCGATGGAAAAAGCAACATTTGCCGTCGGAATAAGAGGGTCGAGAAGGGGTTCCGACGGAAATAACAAGCCGTCGAACTGGTTCTCTGACAGAATTCGGGCAGTTGACGGACTCATCCGTCGGATGCAACAAAAAATTCGCAAAAAATTTCGAACAAAAATTTGCTTTCCCCGGATTTCGTCGGAAATTCAGTCGGCAATTCCATCGGAATTTTCAAATTTTATTTTAAAAAATAAAAAATGTAGTACCAAGCAACAATAATATTTTTTAATGTATCTAATACACAATAAATTCTCATCATTGACGTTAAATTGATATTAGCATTAAATTATGCTTCATTAATTAAAAATTATATTCTTTAACAACAAAGTACAAAATTGAGAGTAAAGTATCATTTTAACAAACTAACATCAATGTAACAAACTAACTATATAAACTATTAATTTGCATAGTTACATGCAAACCAATTACTAGGGGTGCTCAAAGTCGGTTAACCGGATTTTCGGTTCGGGAAAAATGCGAACCGTGAACCGAACCGAAATTACCGGTTAACCGGAAATCGGTTAACCGAAAAAACCGGTTCAACAAAAAGTCGAACCGTAAACCGAACCGAAATATCCGATTAACCGAAATTTCGGTTCGGTTTACGGTTAACCGAACCCCATACACCTAAATTACATTTTTTTTTATGGTTTAGAAATTTAATTAATATTTAGTATTTACTATTTATTTGCTGCCATTTTAAAAAAAAAATCGGTTCGGATCGGTTAACCGCGGTTAACCGAAAAATCCTCTCCCTTGAACCGAAACCGAACCGTGAACCGTGGAAAAAAAGCGGTTCGGTTAACCGAACCGAAAATTTCATAAAATTCGATCCGGTTAACCGGTTTTTCCGGTTTCTCAGTTCGGTTTTCGGTTTCGGTTTTTTTTGCTCACCCCTACCAATTACACAAATTATTAAATTCAACGTATATATTTAATTAACAACAAATTTATAAAAATTACACATAAGAAAATCTTATCAAAAAGTCGACGACGAATAACGGCGAGAGGGGGTGTGATGGCCACAACCGGCGGTGGGGCGATGGCAAGCAGCGGTGCTCCCTCTCTGTCTCTATCTCTCTCTATTTTACGAAACGAGTAATGAAAAAATAAAGCGAAGTGTGAGTTTTATAAGAGAATGTCCCACGGAATATTCCGTCAGAATTCCGTTGAATTTTCCCTCCAATCAATTTGGGAAAAAAAAAATTTTCCGACGGAAT
>JACYFF010031955.1:116340539-116373387 GCA_017589665.1 Selenicereus undatus | reverse complement strand
TAAAAAACAGGAGAAATAAACTTTTCCTTTTGGAAAGTAGTACGTATGGTTCCCTGGTTCCCACGTGAAGAAAATAATAATGCACATTAGTTAGGAATGGGAGTATTACCGAATTAGAACAACTCGATTAAAATCCGCCCCATTTAGCACCAGAATGGATGATGCAAATGAGTTATAAGTGAATATTGGTATGGGCATGCGTTCAAAAATGGGAATGGGTATGGGTATGTGTATGGGTATGAATTCTTGAAATTCGTACCGGTTTTGCTAGTAAAAGGCAACCAAAATAAGATAGAACCCAAAAATAAATGTTAAACGTGAAACTCTAATTGTATAGTATTCATTTATGTGGAAATGAAAAAATTATTTTTTTACAATTTTAACTTCCGTAAATTTATTTGGATATGAATTTTATTAGTGTCGTTTGAAATTGCTGATCAATTGTAGCGTATACATATGCAAATGTGAGCTGAATATGGATGACCCTTTCCACTACATATACCTGAATAAAGCCTACAAACTCAAAAAAAACCGAATGTCTATGGGTATTTATATAGGTATAACCATCTAAAATCCGATGAATAATAGTATAAGCATGGCCGTATTATGAGTATGATATTTGAAAATAGATATGATTGTGGGTATGACTCAATTTGTCCCGAACTTGCCCGACGCCCATTCTTGACATTAGTCTCTTGTCATTAATAAAAAATTTTATGCTATCAATATAATTCCCAAAATAATAAAATATTTTTTTCATCCTGTGAAAAGAAGCCTACCACATCAAACTTCTTAACTAAATGAAAAAAGCAGACTTTATGGTTTGAAGCTGAACCAATGAAAAGAACATTCAACTGAATTTTGCACTTATTAAATTTGAAATTGATCTTTAACTTCTAGTATGTGGACAGCCTCACTCTTAAGTGGGACAATAATATTTACTTAATGGTCCTGTGTATATAAACTCACAATATGTGGTAGTCATTCAATTTATTTCCAGTCATTCCAGCTCTTTTCACTCTCTCTAAAAATAAAATATCAATTTTTTATTTCTTCTCATTCCCTCCCATTTTATATCATTCCTTAAAATTCCGTCCCACTCCTGCAAGAAAAATCTCGTTCCTTTTCATTGCTGCCCACTCCTTTCCATTTCTTCCTATTTCACATCGGTTCTTTCCCAATGAAAAAACGAGCCCTAAGAGGCTTATAGAACAGTGGATCACTACAAGAAATTTCGCATCCATCCACGCTTAAAATCGCATCTTTGCATGGCAGGCCTAGGGTCTATTCGCCATGCTTAAGATAAACGTGCATAAGTTATCAGTGGGGAAATATTCATCATACTCCCAATCATAAGATCTCCAATGCTAAATGCATTATTATCATCACCAATTTGAATGCATCCTTGCCTATTTATCCCAAAAATATATTCAGCATTTCTATAGTATCAATATTAGCCAACAAAATTGGATCAACATTGGTGTTACCATGGCTTTCACTATGGGGTTCCGAAACAGAGGGTACGGAAATTGATTCCCCATGATGCACCTATTCTTTGTAGCTTGGCGGAAATCTAGTGAACCTGAGATGATGTGTGATAGCTTCTCTAGTAAACCAACATTTCTGTCCTAGCTTGCATCGGTTACATGGGCAAAGTATCATGTTACTACCCTCAGCATTGGCAAAAGTGAAATCTAGAAACTTTTGAATTTCGCTTATGTATTCCATATATCTCCTATCCTTATCAATCCAATTTTTGTCCATTTCTGTCATTAGTAGTAATAAAAGAAATGAATTATTGCAATTAGTATCAGTTATTATATGCATAGAAGCCTCTATTGATAAACTGCCCAACTTTAATATGCATGCTTCTCAATGTTAAGTTCACCTAGATGAACTTTATTAGATAAAAAGTTCAAGCCCCTTAAAACAACTTGAATTAGATATACTCACATGGACTTAGAGAAAGAGATAGAAATATCAAAAAAGAAAGCACGTATAAACCCTGCTGGACTATTCAACTAGCTAGCGTGCAGGGAAGCAGAGAGACGACGACGTGTAGACGACGTAGAGACATGAGTAGGGCCAGATGAAGCCACAACGTCGATGCATGAAAGCCTTGCTGCCGAGCAAGAGCACTGCCGACGTGTTCGATGAGTTTTTGTGTATTAGCGACTTGATGAGAATACAGGCAGCGTGATGCTGTGCGAGCAGTATCCCCCTTTTTTTAATTCAAATAAACCTAAAATAAATTTCAAATAAAAATATATATATGACTACCACACTTAATATTCATGCTAAGTGAGCCCATTCACGAGATACAAGTCCCCATGCTTAATATGCATGAACATACCTTAATTAATTACTACCACTCTTATAATAGTGGTTATATTTTTCCTCCCGTATTATGTGTCGGGATAGTTCTATGCGCTCATTTTTGCTTATTTTCTTCTCTAACTTAGTTAGCCATCTGTGATTAAAGAAGAGTAGAAAAATAAACTTTTTTTTTCTTCTCTTTGTAGTGATCGACTTGCTAATAAATGTGTGGATAAGAGGCCGGATTTACAAGTTTTTTGTAGTGATCGAGTTGCTAATAAACAAATACCTACCGAATTTAAAAAAAAAGTGGTTGTGCACTTATTACACCTAAATGGTGGTGTAGAAAAGTAAAGTAAGATATATCATTGATACATATTAAATAAGTTAATATACCCTTGAATTGACAAGTTTATATATTAAAAATTAGAAACTTTTTCTTTGTAGTGATGAAGAGGAGTTGATGATAGCCCCTTAATTTAGTTGGTGAGTAGTGCCTGGAAAATGTCATTGGCAAGCCTTAACAATGGCAGTAGGAGATTAGGTGTATTGTTTAAGGATTTATCTTTGATATTCATTATATGGTATTTTTTGGGTCTTGAATAATTCATTTAACTGGAGTTGAGCTACGGTCGGCTCAATAAGAGGTAGAGTTTTTCAATCAATTTTTTTTTTCTATTCATAAGATTCGAACCCGAGACCTTACTTAAGGGGAACAAGTGTCAGCCACCTGAACCAACCTATGTTGATATCAACAGTAGCCACCCGAGACTGTGTTCTCACATGTTGAAAGGTTGTGGTTTTCTTTTTGCTCTGTTGTATGATATAATTTGGCTTATATTTTCTGTCTAGTTTTTCGATAATAGAACACCAACTAACCACAAAAAAACAAGAAAAAAGAATTTTTTTTTTTGGCCCCAGTTAGCAATTAATTAAAAAGCAATTGACCCTTTAATACCCTGAAGTATAGTCACTGAATAAAGTAGTCCAAAAGTTTGTAAAACTAATAATTTGATACCTTCAGATATCAATCGATGAATAACTTTGTCCGTTTATTCACAATAAGTTCTAAAAATTACGTATTAACCCCATGAATAAAATATTTTTATAATTTTACTGGATTTTTTTTTATTTTTAAGAAATTATGGATGTACTAACGACTTATGTATCTTTTAATAACTATAATGATACTATTACTGGTATCAAAGCTTAATTGAAGTCATTATCAATATCATATATATGGCTCAAGCATTTGAGAATACCAAAAAAAAAGGGAAATACAAAAGTATTTTATTTTGAGTTAAAAATAATTTCTAGAATTCAAAAAATATAACTTTTAAAACTTCTTATCAAGAAAATAACTAAAATTTTCATCCTTAGATGTGTTGAATTTATATGATTATTTTCACAAACTTTTGAACTGCTTTATTAAGTGATCATACATCAGGAGACTAAAGTGTCAATTACTCTTAATTAAAGTGTTGAACACTTCTTTCCTTCAATGGAATTTTAGCTCAAATCTATGAATAGCAAGTCCTGTGTGACACCGTCTCATATAAATTATATCATGAGACAAATATTTATATGATGACTATTAGTAATTAATTCGGGTAACTAATAGTTCTTTAGGGGTGACTATTGTTATAGTCACACCTACATGAACTATTAGTCACCACTAAATTTAAAACTACTTAAAAATATATCATTAATCATCGCAAAACCTCAAAAGAGCCATTCCTCAAAGAGTCTGTCTCATAATATTCCTTATATAAGATAGCCTCATCTAAAAATTTGTGTTATATAAATCGATACCAATTAACTGATCACAGATATTCAAAAAAAAGAAGGAAACGACCGAAAACAGAACAAAAAAGAGAACTCTTTGATTCCTTTTGTTCACTCCTTTCCAAACACAAGCCAAAAGAAGGGGAGAAAAGAGTGGAATTGGGGAAGGAATATAAAAGCAAATAGCCCCAATTCATTAGTGCCCTTGATTCATGTTCATAGCTTGGCAAAAATCAAGCTATTTTGCCAAGTCCATCATAAACCAAACAAATTCAGCAACACAAGGGGATCACAAACAAAATCATCCCTATTTGTTCTTTCATAGATGACTTCTTCTTTTCTTCTTTTTCCCCAGACTAGCCCCTGAGTAGACTAGTAAGGGTAAGGTAGGCTCAAGCCATTAGGGGTATATCACTGATGATTTTTCCTTCCCATTGTCTGCCTTTTGGTCTCACCGATCTCCACAAGCAAGCTAAAAATAGCTTCACACATTTCACAACAATCTGGTTCACTCGGGTTCTTTTTCTTCGAAGAGTACACCATCCAAGCATGATCAAGCTTCCTATCTGGCCTAATCACAACTGATCCAGGCACCTCAGCATCACGGCATGTCACTAGCCCATCGCTCTTCTCCCCATACCTTAGTTTGAGGTGGAGAGCACATACTGCCATGGCAGCTGAGATGGGAATCATCACAGGCACCCTCCGTAATGGTTGGACATAGGCATCACATGACTCACAACATAAGGATTGTGGAATAGGAAGCCATGGAAGCTCGGCATGAGCTATCTGGGTCATGGTGGCAAGAACACCGGGACCAATATTTGCTTCTGAGTGGAATGAGATGATGGGGATTTCTTCCGGGAGCTTGTGGTTTAGGATGAAATCTTTCCTCTTTTCATATGTTAGGTCTTCCAAAGCGCGAAAGTCACCCTGCAGCAAGAAAACAAGGGCAACTAGATTATGATCACGATGATAATCCATGAAAACAATGTATAAGTGTAGATACAATAATAATTGAATATGAATCTGACTAAAACAAATTTAGGGGCATGGGCTCCCATCAGACCTATCTCAAGTCGAAGCAAACCTCCTTGAGCCTTGCTTAGTTTGCTTGCTTGAGTGTGCTTTATTAATGTCCATGCCCACTAGACACGGCCAATGAGTTAAGTCAGTTCAGTTTGAGTTGCAATGTTAAAGCGAGTCCAACTGGATTCAGCCGTTCGGGCATCTTTTGAGTCCGCAATACTAGAGGTAAAGACAGTCACCTGCTGCAAATCTTATCACAGCTTTTCTAATTTGCAATTCTACATTTATTGAGGGTTGGATCAAGTACCAAAATTGAGTTCCTGAGTACATCAAGTTTCAGCTTTGATCTCCCCGACAGCCGCCGCCCCCCCCCCCCCCCCAAAAAGAAAACCGAGGTTAAAATGTTCTTTTATACTGGCCATTGAACCTTTGTCATGCACCCAAACAACAGGGACAGAGCTCTATGATATGCTATCAAGACGCCTATAGCTATCATCAAGCCTAGATCAAGCCCCAGAAATGAATCCTATCCTTGCAGTCTTGAGGTTCAGCAATGCCAGCTTTTAGGCCCGCTTCAGACAAGGAATTGACATCATCAGCTGGAATGACTGGAAACTTCACTTGGACAATGAAACTGGAATCAAACATAGATGCAGACCAAAACCTAATTAACAAAAAAGAACTCCCCATACTCGGGGTCCTGGTGATGTATAATTCTTCAGTTAAAATTACTTGAAAACTCTTTCGCTTGAAGTGAAACAATGGACAGACATCAGGTATCCATATAATCTATAAGATAACCCAGAGTAGCAATTTCAGGATATGTTTTTTTCTTTCATTTTGTTTTTCCTGCCTATTGAATGTGGACAGAAAGAAATCGGAGAGAAGTTGCTAAAAAAGATACTAAGATTTCAGCAGTGGGCCATCAGTCCAGCAGAAGATTACTGTCAAAGTGAAGAGTATTTGCTAATCAAAATCAAGTGCCAAGAATATCAGTATTGCCAACGAGGTGTCAATTGAGAATCAGGTGATAGGATACCCTCATTATCAGACGGTTATACACTGTTGATCTCTCTAGGGTAGCAAAATTTTGGGCTCAAATTTAATTCTTCTCCCACAAATTGGATATAAGTACATCTGGGTTAAAATCAGACACTGCAGATAGTCAATGTATTATGCTCAACTTGAGATTTGGACCCATGACCCTGCCTAGTTTTTCCTGGTCAGATATACAAGTGATGAGGTTAAGCAAGAACTTGTTAATGCAATGATAGTTGGGAATAAACTCCTGTAGACCCACCCCCCTCCCCAAAAAAACAAACACAGAGTAGTGTTAGGTGATAATTTATCGTATTTTACGTCCCTCTTTCACCTAATTTTAGCTCGTAAAATAACATAATCTTTAGGATTTTTACTTGTTTTATTTGCTTTTGTAGGTAATAAATCCCATTGAGCAAATGCTGCGAAAAGGAGCGAAAACGAAGCAAAAACACAAGAAAACAGGACAACGGGCGATGGGGGCCTGTCAACTGCACGACGGCCATTGCCCCCAGCCATGCCAGCAGAGCCAGGGGCCGGTGACAGCCAGCCTGTCGCTCCGGCCACAGCCGGCGGTCCCGACGGCGACGGCTGTCGCGGCCCCCTGCTGCGTTTTGCTCGGCTTTTTCTCCTTTTTAAGGGGCTGCTTCGGGACATTTTAGGGGGCCTGGGAGGCGATTTTCTAGGTTAGTTTAGCTTAGGTTTAGCTTCAAAGGAAATAAAGTAGGTGGATTAGGATTTGTTGAGTTGTTTTTGGAATTCAAGCATTGTTCATTCAAGTTAATCCAAACAATCCATAAGTTTTCACTCTCCTCTCTCTCTTCTTATTTCATATTTGTTCTTAATCTTGTTAGTTTAGTTCATATTTAGTTTAAATGTTTGATTTTTATTATGATTGCATGTTTTCTCTAGTTTTCATCCATGCTAGTTTAGTTTAATTCCTCCATTTTTCATGTTTATACATGCTTGTTAGCTTAGGTTTAATTTTGTGTTTTTTGTGTTTTGTGGTTGATTAGTGATTATTTTGGTTGGTTTGGATTGTGATTAGCCCTTTGATGGCTAATTAGACTTGTATTGGATCTAACCACACCCAATTTTTGCTTATAATTTAGAGTTTTCCCTCACGTTCGCCAAGTGTTCGATGAAATGCTTGAGAGAGCTTTCATTGTTATTTTTGAGCGATTGACTTATGTTGAGAGGTGAGGTCGATTAGCTAGTATGGGAGAGGGGATAGCCGGGTTCGGGACATAAAAATAGTCTCGACTCTAGCTGGCTCTGAAGGTTGCTATTTTTGTGGCCTAATTAGGCTAACCCCATGAAAATAGGCAATTAGGCTAATTAAGCTAGCTCATAATTCTTAAGAGAGGGCTTGCGTGATCTTTGATGGCGCAGCCGACCATCTCTTGTTTTTAGTTGAGGTCGGGTAGGTTAGGACTCCTCTTGTCCATTTAGTTAATCGATTGGTCAAATCATAGTCTCAAGCCACCTCTTTTGCTTTTGTTAGCTTAGTTTAGCTTACATTTCATTTCCTCCCTTTCATTTGGCCTAGATTGAACACTCAAGCTAATCCTGGTACTTGAAACCCAACTCCCAGTGGACGACACCCCGAGTACTCAACGGTACAACCTTGCACTTGGGGTTTGTAAATTTAAAACTCGAATTCTTCCTATCAAATAGTTTGTGTGTTGGAGTTTTGGTTTTAAGTAGCTTCTCCAGATATAAGCTCCATCATGTTAAAACTTCAGGATTCTCATGTATGTTCTATATTTCCATTGATAAAAAGTGAAGAGAGCTGAGAGACACGAACCTTGATGACCCTGCAAATTAGAAGCTCCATAACTCTCCTTGCTTCCTTGTCTGCAACCTGACCTTGACGAAGTACATCAGAAGCAATGGGAGTTCCGCCATATGGACTCTGCACCAGGGCCAGCCCACCAACTTTGTCTCGTAAATCATTCCAATATTTTGACAATGCAGCAGCTGCATCAACTCCGCCCTTGCTATGGCCAAGAAGCATCACGCGTTTGCCTGATCCCCAGTACAGCTCCTCAATGTAGTGTTTCAATTCCCATGCGTTGTGCTCCACTGAAGCCTTCATTCAGGAACATGATCAATCAAATTTTGAAAAAGAATGAGATTTAAAAAAAAGCCTTACAGAGTGGGGAGTAGGCAAATATAGGCGAAGTTCTAAAAAAAGGACACTCCAGTTGTATTTTGCACCAACTTTGATGTGAGAATCAAAGGAATTATGGTTTACCTCGCTGTGAATTTTAGCAATGTGGCAAGCGAGACCCATCTTGGAGAAGAATCGCTTGTTGGCAACAAAGTATAATGGACCATGATTACTGAAAAGTCCTGATTATCAAAATGTAACAAATAAGAAATCGAATTGCCAGGGCAATAATCAAAAGAACGCATCCAGGTTAGAAATATACCTGGTATAAGGAGGTAAACGAATGAGTCAGGCAACATATGTTTACCATCCCTGGATGAAAAAAGTAAGAATGAGTTGGATTAGTCATCTCAGTCAACCTGGACTGTTACTATGAACCATTTCCTTCAACTAAATAGAGGAAACTATGAGGCTGAAGTACACCAAATTGTATAGTACATTCGGTAGCAAAAAGTTTCAAAGTGGGAGATAGAAGCACCAACAGAACACTGACTTGTGAACTATTGTAAAGGTCTCTATGGATTACATACATTTTAATGGCCCAACATTACACAGACATATAGCAGTAGTAAAACCTTGAGATACACAGTGATGATCAGAAATCAACATATCCTCGATGTCACTGGCTCAGGAAGAAATATTCTCAAATATGGCCCTCGCACATATGTCCACTCAGTGGGCAGCTAAAAGAGTTATGTGCAGCAGTGTTTTCCAGCCTTGTATCACAATGGACCAAAGCAAAATATCGCCACCAGATAGTCCCCATCGCAAAGTTGGAGGTAGCCAACAGTTTCAAATCTAGGGTCATGGAAATTAGGGGTACAAGTGAAATTTCCCAATTCAATCGTAGGTATAAGATTGTTTTGTAGAACAGATCATTAGAGTATGAGCAGATGAAAATTTAGTTAACAATTAACATAGACATTTTTAAATCCATGAATACATATCTAGGATATCTCATCATCTGTTTCACATATCCTAGATATTGCAATGACTGTGCTTCTCAGAATTAAAAGAGTAAGAAGACTGAAAGCAAAGAGTCATGCTTTCAATTCAATCTCAACAAAGACATGAAAGAAAGTTCTCGATTCTTAAAAGGGGTGGGGGGGGGGGGGTTGGGGAACAATGCACGCAGGCCAAGTCAAGTCAAGCTAAAGCTTGCCTTTTCTTTCATAAACGTCTTAAAGGACTAGTGGAAGCTCACAGAAAGCGGGTTTTTGGCACT
Source organism: Selenicereus undatus (assembly GCA_017589665.1). Classification (NCBI taxonomy): domain Eukaryota; kingdom Viridiplantae; phylum Streptophyta; class Magnoliopsida; order Caryophyllales; family Cactaceae; genus Selenicereus; species Selenicereus undatus. The sequence goes on along the minus strand of JACYFF010031955.1, from coordinate 116,363,821 downwards.
CGCTTTCTTCGTCTTAGTCAAGTTCAGCTTCCTTTTTTTTGATTCGGAACTCTTAGTCGAGCTGATGGCCTACTAAGCAGTAAGCAGTATTGAAGAATACGACGTGGAGTTGCTCAAAATATGGTCAAAACTGTATAAAACCTGAATAATCAACTTCTGGACTCTGTCTGTTGCAAATGCAATACATAACATTCAGAGTTAGGAGCTGACGCTCTTCTATTTACACAAGGAATCAAGCAAATAGTTGATATTCTCGATTCAGCAAAAGATCAAATTAACTACTAGTACAAAATGTTAGATGTGCACCAAAGATTTCAGCTTACTGTATCCAATGAACCAAGAAGAAGAATTACAAATGTCAAGAATCTGACTGTATACATACCTTACATCATGAAGCAGTTCCAAGAATCTGGAGGTTCCATCTTGGACCGGAGGCATCCCAGGAGTACGTTGCAACCATCCAATATCGTCAGATGATCCATGCAAAGTCTTTTTCACTCGTGATATAGTGCTGAAAAGAGAAGATGACAACTAATACAAACTTTGGGGGAGAAAGAAGGAAGAGCAACTCATGCAGAAGAGAAAGTAACTTCTAGACTACAATCCAATTTGAAAAATGTCAGTTATAGACAATTTCAAATCAAAATTTCTCAGCAGCTCTATCATTTGCTTACCTACTAACTTGTTCTTTAACATATCTGATATAGCTGACAAAGTATCTCCAGGAGGCCACTGCTATTCTCTTGATGACTCTCAGACCACATAATGGGAGGGCCAACCTACAGTAGAGATGAAACAACTGCATGATAAGGATATGTGTGAGATATAACAGTCAAAATGACGCCAAAACTTGCATTATGTAATGGATATAAATGGAACTCCCGGATAACAAACTTTACAATTACAAACGACTGCCGTGTTGGGGGGGGGGGAGATCAGAATCTAGCTAAGAAACAAGATTTGTTCACAATATGCGATAAACTCGTGGAGTGAACCGTACAGACCAGAATGTCTACGGGTAATAGTTGAAAATTGGAAAGAAAACCAACATTACCCTTTAGCAAGAAGGCATTTTCCTCCATTACTGTGTATAATATCTGTTGCTGTCCTCGCATTTATGGGCGACTGCTCTTTGACATTTAAGGATCTCCTATGTGTTGCTCTATTGGTGGTGACAAAATAGTTAGAGGATGATGAACATTCCTCAGAAGCAGATCCATGATTACTACAACTTGCAAATGGTGAATAATCTTCGAAGGAATCAGCCAGAAAACATTTAGAGTCTCCATTAAAGCTTCCACAATATAGATCTTCTAATCAACACAAGGAGAGTAAATTAGACAATTACACCAGAACGAATCAAAGCTGCACTACAATTTGATATCTAAGGCTTAGAGAAAAAGGGGGGGGGGGGGGGAAGAAATGACATAGCTTTCAAGGCATCAAAATATCACCTAATGGTATGCACATATCCTCGAATACAAAAGAACTCACCGAAAAACTGAAGCAGGGGACTGCTCAAATAAGAAGTTAGATCCAAGATCCTGGTGAAGATGTCATCCATTGATGTCCAACATTAAGGCTGATTCAAAAGTTGGTTTGGTCAGCACAAGGAAACAGGCTTAGCAGGGTAAGATAGACATGAACTCACAAGATATAATTTAGCAGGATGGATGTCCATGGCATAAAATCAATACTATATTTGAAACCAAGATCTCATCTTGATGCCTAAATTTGTCATTTCATTAAAAAACAAAATTCGTGTAACACCAATCTCAAGAGACCCGCAAAACATTTTCTTCAATCACATAAAGTCCAACTTAAATGATCATATTCAACATAGACAGTAACATCTATTGTAGATCCTGACAGTGGCAAGGTCTAGTAAGTTAAACAGTATCATGTATCTAACCTTACTCCTGAGTCCTGACACTACCCACAAGGCTAATTTTAGCCCACATGGTCAGGCAATTTGAACAATGACACGCCCATTCAATCCCAACAGCAAACACATCCAGACCAATATAATGATGAAACAAACAGTGTCTACTTTCATATCCAAATTCCAACATCAAAACCAGACCACAACCATGGAGTCAACCTTGTAGAAAGAAAACCAAATACTCAGATGATGGGAGCACACGACAAGAATAACAGCTGCAGCAGCAACAACAACAACAACATCCAGTGTGGGTTATACTTCAGCGAGGTATGGGGATGTTCAGACGTAGGCAGTCTTAACCCCTACAAGTTTTCCTACTCTCAGGGAGGCCAAACGCACAGATATGGAGAAAAGAAAAGTTTTGGTCAAAAACCAAGAAGATGGGACCACCCAACGATGATCAGAAGAGAAGGATCCATCTTCCCAAAAACACTAAACTTTAACCATCTAAAAAACATCATCTCCAAAATACTAGGAAGAATACACGAACAGAAACAGAAAAAACTAGAGCAGCAGAACGCAGTAACAATAAGAAAAGGACACTGACCTGTAAAAACCCAGAAGCAGACTGGCCTCCCCGGCTCGCACAATCAGATTAAATCTTCAGAAACTTATGGAACACAGACATTGGGAGCCCCCCATTTCTCACCACCCGACCTCCCCACCAACTCCATTGAATTGACCAATATATATACTACTATTTTCTTTTTTTAAAAGAAAAAAAACCCAGAAAAACTATAAAAAAATAGGAAGTCACATATATAATTTAATATAAATGGCAACCGAAAGAAAAAAAGGCTAGTAGTGGGCTCAAATGGGATCGGAGCATGCTGAATCCATGAGAGCGAACCAAATGATCGTTATCTACTTCAAGCTGTTGGGCTATATCATCATCCACCTCTGAACACGTCATCTCAGCACAACCCCACAAATTTTTTTAAAAAACAATATCTGAGAATTTCTGGAGTCAATTGAAGAAAAAGCAACCAAAAAACACAGTTTTCCAGGAAAAAGTAGATAAAGAAACGCACAGTCACAGCACCAATAAATTTTGATTCCAACTTAGAACTTGAACCAGGGGGCAAGATCTGATTCTGGGCACTGAGATTGAAGAAAGTGACATAAACTGTCAGACTCTGTAAAAGAACCAAAAGAGCAACGAAATTCAACCTTTTAAGGCAATTTTAAAAACTGGGATTCTACAAATTTGATGTAAAAATTAAAACCCTTGATCAATTTTAAAGAAAGACGCCATTTTTATCAAGGAATTTTCTCTCACAGGCTTCAACTGTCAGTTGCAGTTTACCATATTTGCAGGACCCACTTTTCTCAAATTCTTAAACCCCCCCCCCCCCCAAAAAGGGTTGCTTTGAAGATGGGTCATGCCCAGCTAGCACACACGAGAGAGTCAGAGTGAGACCCACCAAATTAATATGATTATCCATTGAAGTTTTTTCTTTTTCCTTTTTTAAAGGGTTTTCTGATCGACTTAAAAAATAGGGTTTTCTGATTGATTTAAAAAAAGGGTTTTCTGGGTTGTCTGTACATTGGAGATGCAGCAGTTGAAATGCAGTGGAGGGGATTGGGCAATGAAGATACGTGGCGGGTCGAAGAGGGCAGAGTCTGGGGGTGGGACAAATGTCTTTATCAAATCAATTTTAAAGTATTTTTGAGTTGAAAATCGTGGGAACAAAGAAGGAGGTGCTGTAAAATTTAATTGATTACTACAAAGTTTCCAGTTGAAGCTATACTGCAGATTCTGACAAGTGTTCTTGGATAATCTGGGTATTCGCGTACCTTCTGCGTGAATTTTGGGGGAAAAAAGACAGGTGTGCAGAAAATTTAACTGATTTAATTGCTTATATAGTGGAAGTGAGAGTAAAATTTATCCATGAATATTTTTTTTTTTGGGATGAAAATTTATCCATGAATATTACTGTTCTTTTTATCGGAAAATAGGAATTGAGAAATGAGTAAAATTAGTTGAATTGGATTGAAGTTGATATATTTTTTATATAACTAGTAGAAGTTGGTTAAAATAGTAGGTAGAAGTTAATTAAAGTGAATTGAAGTTTGTATTTTTTTATTGAAGTTCGTGACATGGGTTGAAATGAATTGAAATGGATTACAATATCTCCCAGTGTGGGTCCTGCTTTCACGAGGTTTAGGGAGATTCAAATGTAGACAGTCTTATTTCTATCAACATCTCTCCCCGTAGAAAGGCTGAATTCAAGAGACCCACAAGAACAATGATTTTGTGAAAACATTTTACAAAAGAAAGATTTTATGAAAACATTAATGGAAAAAACTAGGAATTCGCAGCAGAGAATGAACTAAGAAATACTAATAAATCAGATATCCGTAGTTATGTCAATATACGTACAACATACGTACAACAAAGTAGATGAAGATACTATACCTTAACAAATAGAGGTATGCAGATAGTGTATCTTTCCAGATGTATGTACTACTTGTATACAAACACGATATAAAAAAAACCCCAACTAAACCTACCCTATGCAACCGAAAAAACCACAACCAAATCTAGTGGCCAACTCTATGTGATCTAAGATCCTAGTCCTATCCCGCCATAGTCTCCTATCCTGAGCCATGTCCTCTGTCAATCTTATAACTTTCAAATCTTCTCTAGCCACCTTGTTCAAACTCTTCTTTGGTTGTCCCCTCCCTCTTTTACCTTCACAGATGTTAATCCTCTCACATCTTGTCACTACAGTGTCCATACTCCTTCTTTTCACATGACTTAATCATTTGAGTCTTATTTATCTCATCTTATCTTCTATGGGAGCCACTTTAACTAAATGTCTGATTACCCCATTTCTAATTCTATACATTCTCGTATAACCACACATCCACTTAATCATTCTCATCTCTGCTACTATCAACCTTTGGACCTGTGTCTTTTTTACAGGTCAACACTTCGATCCATATAGTACAGCCGGTCTAATTACCATACGATAAACTTTGCCTTTTAATCCTACAGGCATCCTCTTATCATATGAATTGAAATGGATTGAAGTTGGTAAATTGAGATTTACCAACGAAAAGAACATGGGCTATTGAAATTCACGAGTGTTTCTATTTTTAACATTTGAATTAGATATTGGTTTAAATTTAACATTTTGCAAATAATCCAGTATAAGATAAATAAAATTTCATGAAGATATATCACATAAATTATGAATGTTAGTGTAACGACATATTGTATCAGTTAAACAAATCTACAAGGCCGTATAGTCTCTCTATGTGCCATCTCAAGACCCAAGTTAGACCTTAGATGTAGATCTTCATGAATTATTGAAAATTCTCCAATAGTTAACTAAGAAAATCAAATATAAGGTCAAAAAATTATGCTTTAGACTTCACCTTTAGGCATTGTTTGAGAGGGGAGTAATACCAAGCGTTTCTATTTCTTTTATCACTTTTGTTTGGAATGTTTTCTCGACCTCTCTATTAGCAAGTCATGTCTGTAGAGATAAGATTGTCTGCATTTAAATTTCTCTACACTTCGCGAAAAGCAAAACCTATATTAGGAGTTATTGTTGTTGTTCTGTTTGGGAGGTTTTCAACAGCAAGAAGTTGTTGCAAAGTGGCATTAACCCTCACCTTCGTACCCTCGTTTTTTTTTTTTTTTTTCAATTCTTAGGGAGCAATTGGAAGTAAACTAAATTTTGCTCACAATATTTTACTCCCCACTCTTTACAAGGTACATCCAATACATAATACATGAGTAGTTTACCCTGATCTTTCCCACTCCCACTTTTTTCCCCATTCTGATGAACTCTTTGATCATAAACCTTCCCAATCTTCAAGGACTGAAGAGGTATGGTATAAGTATAGTGTGAATATATCAAATTGAAGTTATCAATCCAATAAAAGAATGAACTCACTGGAAATATAAGCATGCAGTACAAACTGATATAATTGACAGCATCATTGTACACAAGTAACAACTCATATCTGGAAAACTCTGCTAAACCAAATGGAGTGAAGAATCATGTGGAAAAGATCATACTTTACAGGTCTAGCATGCCAAAGGAAGTGTTGCTGAACCTTCCTCACACCCAATTGCAGTTCAATATACTTCTCTTCTGGAATGGACAGCAAAATGTTTTTCAGATTCGGGATGTCCCTCTCTGCAACAATGACTGAAAATGCCTCCCAATTCAAGACCTCGAAAAAGGGAGGGACAAAATTGTCAGATATTATCACAGGCACGCATTCGTAGAAGATAGCTTCGACAACTCTAGGGCTATTGACCTCGAACCCCTTGGGACAGATGCAATACTTGCTGAATTTCATGTGTTGAATGTAGTTCATCCGTCTTGAAACACTTGAGGGCAATAGACCGTATATTCTCATATCAGGGTCCTTGTCCTTCCAATGCTTTAGCAAGATTGGGCGTAAATACCCATGGCTGTTTCCAGCATAAAAGGCGAGGATGTTTCTCTCTGAGGGAGGTTTTCCTCCACGGTATCTGAGAGGATTTCTTGCATAGCGGATGAAGGTTTCTGGAAGAGACACGTCCCTCCCTATTCTGAATCCTATATTTACATCAGCGTTGCAAAGGGCTTTGATGCTATTTTCCAAGTGCTCTGTGGTTTCAAATGGGGCCTAGAGATCGCAGCATAAAGAAAAAGTGAACACCAAAACACAGCATATGAATGAAAAATAAAAAATCTGACCTCACAAATTGCTTCTGAAATGCCAGTCACTTAGCCAAAAATATTCAAATAACCAAGTGAGCATCTCTGATGATCCAATTTATAGCTATGTTAGCATCTAAAAAGAATTGGAGACTTGGTAATTGCTTGGGCTTTACCATGGCTATGGGGATAGTGAACACTCTGTGACTAATAGATTGCAGTGTCAGAACCAAATTCTCTATTTACTTTATTTAGTCTCACTTAAGTTGATGGATTTGCATACAACTATAATTGCCTAAACCGTCTCTTGGAATCAGCCTCTCTACGGGTAGGAATGCTGGTAGAGGTATGGTTGCCTACAGCTGGATCTCTCCAGACCCCGTGAAAGCGGGACCCACACTGGGAGTTGTTGTTGTTGTTGTTGTATAATTGCCTAAACAATGTGAAGTTCAGAGTCTGAGTCCCCAGTGAGGTTCATTCGTTCTGATGGAAAATCCTATATTAAATTAAATATCCAACAATCTAACAATGGAACATTGCAAAATAACGGCACACTTTTCACAGAATCCCTCACAGGTCTGTTGCTGCTATAGTGCTATTACTCTCAGAATTACTGATCTTGCAAACCACACAATTCAGCATCCAGATAGAATGTTTATGCCCAACAAGGTGTGAAATCCAAATAGCAGCTTCTTTTTTTCTACAAGGGTTCAAAAAATTACACAAGTTTCATGGAAATGGAATGGGGGACATATTATACTGATGACTATGCAGGTTATCAAATTGGATGAAAATCAGCTTCCTTATATACTAGGGCTTGTAATTTGAATCAATCAGCAGGAATAAATAAGTATAAAAGGAAGATACAATGGTTACGTAACAGAAAAGAAAGAGCAAACATAGGCGAGAGACCAATAAATAAGGAACATACCCAGTCATGGCACGCAACAAAAAAATGATCTGTTCCCCCAGTTCTGTTCCAGAAAGGGTATTTTGCCGCGATCATTTCTTTATAGTCCTTTACAAATTGCCTTAAGCCCGTCCGGTTATGAGAATCAGGTATGTACAAGGAATGCTGTAGCTCCCTTGAGCTAAAAGGCATATAAAAAAGGTGAGCCCTTTCTGGTTTTTTTACGGCAAAATGCTTGTTTCCCTCCATAAGTTTCATAAACCATCCTTCAGAAGCATATAATCCCTTGAGAATTGGCTGATGAAATATGGGCCTTTTTCCATCCCTATAAACATAGACTTTCAGGGTTTGTTCCATCAACTCATAGCTCCTGGAAGGCCATTGAAAATAAAATTTTGTAAAGAACTAGAAAAAGTAACAATATATTGTAGGTCTTCGTACTTAGCCTAAAAGGGGGAGGGTTCAAGGGAGACGGGTAGAAGTGTGACATTGCATGAGAGTGCTTGCAAGAAACAGCAACAACAATTTTGAGGCGAATACAGAAATGATCCAATCTGCAAATTTCCAGATTGTTGATTATTTTAAATAAAGAAACAATGTAATCCCTCATGATGCTTCTTGGCTCTAACAGCACTGCCAGTCCGACATATAATTTTTAGCATCATTTTATTCAGCACAAATCCATGTCAGAAGTAATAATGAACTGAGGAAATATACCTTGATGATACAAGGAATGCATTTACCTAAAGTACTTCCAAAAATGTACAAGATTTATCATTGCTACAGGATCTTTACCTCATAAACATGGAAACATTTCTGAAAACAGGGGCGTAAAGCTCCTTGTCGACATTGGAAGCAGACGAGTTTATAATCTCTGACTTTGCAGCAAGAATTTCTTTGTCACGTTCACGGAGAAATGACCATTGAGGTTTCTACTACATCACACATTCACACATAAAGAAAGTGAGAAAGACCATTTCAAGACAGAATCAAGCACTTCTACGAATATTTAAGAGGGATGCAGTAACTCTGTGGTGGGCAAACAACATACCATGTTAATAGAAGAAACAAGGTGCTGAGCAAATATTTTGTTCATCTTGTCTATTGGAGTTACTGACTTTGGTGGCCCTCCATCTCTAAACTTACTGCGATGAGTACGAATCATGTCCAACTCATTCCTCAAAAGAGAAAGATCACTCTCTGGAAGCTCCTCCATACTCTCAGAATTCCCTTGAATCCAACTCCCACCATTCTCATTACCATCAGAACTAGAATTGCTATTTGATTCCAAACTTCTTTCTGATGAATCTTGAAGTTCCAGACCAATGATTTGCTCAATGTGACCAGCATCCTCTGGCTTGGTAATGGAGCTATCTACTGTTAGGAGGTCAACAGATTCTTGAGTCGAAATCTCCTTTTCATTATTGTTATCCTCAGTGGATTGAAGAGTTTCATCTTGAATGTATCTTTCTGATGTAATACTAATATCCTGTATACCTCTAGCTACCTCATCCAATAGATTGTCACGCCCAACAAATATATCAGCATTACTTTGATATCTAGCATGAGTTGAAGGATCAATCTCACTCTCATTTTCTGATTCAACAGACGATCGGCCCGAAGGAAAGCCACTTTTAACACTTATCATAACCTTATTATCAGGAAACAGGGATTTAAGGGCATCTCCATACGGAAGCACAAGAGATTGAAGCATTAAGTAGGTAAGAGCAACCATACCCACTATTAAGATATACCTTCTTCCTTCAATCTGACATAGCTTTTGAAATTGAACTGAAAACTCCATAACCAGTAAATCAACTCAAACCTCTACACCAGTACGTCACTCAAATCATCTCAAGATACTCTAATCTGGATGACCCACTTAAATTACATAGCAAAAACAAAAGACTTTGATGAGTTGAGCCATCAATATACCTAATTAGCCAATGCCCAGTTCACTGCGAGCACATAAAAACAGAGAAAATTGGTTCAACAACAAATTACAAATAAAGGGACAACAGGGTTCAAAAAATTATTAAGATTCTATTAAGCCCAATACAAACTTCAGCACAACTTTTGGGAATTGGGGGTTTGAGGAGAGAGATGATTTTGCTAATCACAGCAAAATTCTGCAACTTGGGCAACTAAAAACCGAAACTTTCCAGCAATTATCCAGCAAAGAACATTAGAAATTACCAAATTTGAGAGAGATCGAAGCAGATGTAGTAAAAATAAAAAAAATAAAATCTAAAGCAAGCAAAATTAGGAGTCTTTAATTTCTGGGTATATGTCTGATACAAATAAAACACACAAATTCAGCAAAATAACACACCTTTTGAAGAGAAGATCAGCTTGAATCCCCACTTTCCTTTGAAGAATTTGTGAAGGTGTCTGTGAGAAGACGATGAGAGATGAAATTTGGGGAATTTACAGAGTAAAGAGTGAGCTAAAATTGACTATGAGATCTGACCCACTTTGAAAATTATCCTTGTTTGAACATCATCAGCGCCTAAAGCATGGCGGAGATGCTAATGTTGTTCTTCTTTTTCTCTTTCCCCCCTTTTTTTGCCTTTTTTTTTTTGGGTTGCATCTTTTTTGACTTCGCTTTTGAAATTGTTTATAAAATGACATTTCTTAAATGTCTTATTTTAAATTAAAAATTATATTATTATCTATTAAATTGAATAATGAAAGATTATTATCAATAATAAATTAAGTTAAATCAACTTTTTATTTATAAATTTTTATTATTATCACATTACGCATGTAATAGGTAATTACAGATAGGATTGATTCGATAAAGGTGTCATTGGTGTTTGTCGGTGTAGCAGATGAATATTGAAATTTCACTGGTCAGAATCAGATGAAACTATTGAAAATTTGTGATTTTAAATCACATAACATATTAGTTTTGATTAAAATAAAATATTTAAGAAGTATCTCATACCAAGACATATACTGTCCCTCGTTATAAAGTTTTGTAATACTAGATGAAATAAACAAAGTTAATCACAACAAATTTTTGGCAAATGTTAAAGTTTCTCACATGATGAGATCAATTATAGAATCATGTTTTTGAAAACTTGAAAAATTCAAGACATTCTTTAATAAATTAAACCATATATCAAAAAGTAATTTAGTTTAAATTTACATAAGAGGGGCACTTGATAGAAACCTTAAAAATAGGTACAGTTCAATCAGTAAAATTGTAGAAATTTGGCAACAATTATTTTAAATTTGTACTTATTTAATATGTCAACTTTTATTCATCTCTACATAGGAAGGTTCTAGTCAACTTAATTTAAAAGTTAAAACTATTTTCGAAAATAATAGTGGTCACTTCACTTGTCTGTGATGTGTTTCCCTTAGGCAATGTTCTCTTCAATTTATTTTTGAAAAATACGTACAGATAATTCAATTCAGATAAGTTCAATCACATCACCATTTTTATATGAAGCTCCTGGTATCTTATATTGAAGGGAAAGCATGTTGATGGCTGATGTGTCTTTGCACTATTACTATGCATAAAAATATAAAACTGATTCATTAGTCGTCAATCGTCAGCTGAGCTATCATTTGGTATGGTCCTTGAATATAGTATTAGAGCATTTTTAAGTAAGGGGTCTAGGATTCGAATTTCAACAACTCCTACATCAGCAAATGCACAAGGTTGGCAGGGGTCTTTATAGTACTCACACTTCAAATATAAAACCTATTCTTAAACTTTCATCTGTCAATTTAGGCTTATAATTGAGATAGTTCTTGAATATTAATATCGATAGTTTGATACAACCCTACCTTATACAAGGCCTAGATCAGGCCAATGCAGATTTAATGATCTTACTTATTTGCTCCCACTTGGTAATTAATTGACATTTTTTTTAGCAGGCGCATTAGGGGGGGGGGGGGGGGAGGAGAGGAAAATCTAGGAAATGTCATAGCTCCCAACTTTTCTGCACTTCTTTAGTGTTATGCTGACAGAGGAACTGACATCAGTAGCCTTGGGACAGTTGTGAATTGAATAAATTTGATTATCTTCAGTATTGATGGCTAATACATGCCAATAAATGTTCCCCTTTTCAAAATCTGCTCTTACCTGCATTGCCGGAGCCCTTGTGAATTGTTGTGTTGTGATCAAAAGCATGGCAGGGAATCTGAGAATTATCTGCCCATGAATCCATGACAATTCAATTTTGCACCTCACAGCAACAACACTACCACCTCTCATTGTGAGTCCCGCTTTTACGAGATCTGAAAAGATCCAGATGTAGGCAACCTTATCTCTACAAACATCATTGCCTGTAGATAGGTTAACTTTCCACCTAACAGTCACAGAAAATGAAACAATTTTGGTATATATATTTACATTACATTGATTCCTGTTTTGTTTTGTTTTGTTTTGTTCAGGATTATTGATAACCTTATCAGAGGGGAAATAACATTGCCTCCTTTTTTCACGATGCAGGACTTCGCCAATTGTTTTGATTGTGGGATATCATTAAGAAGTAGAAATCTGTGTTATCAAAGGATTTTCTACGATGTATGCAAATCGCAATTCACAACTATTTATTTAGAGCACAGGACAAAACTTGAAGAAATGGGATGAGAAGCTTATCAAACTCAGAGACACAGAAACATACAGAGTCAATATTTCATAATGATAGACCACCTCACCACCATGACAACTTTAAGACAAGCCACGCCACTAATAAGAGGAGGTGATGGGCTCGGGTTTCAAGAAAGAAACGGTTCTTGATCTTGATTTCCTTGCTTCATTCCACAAGTGAGAAGAGGAAATGGCATATTCTACCTTCAACAACGAGCACAAGGACCCAAGTCTGAAAATACCATTCACAGCCTCACGAGTCCTTTCATGCAAGGCAGATCTCATTATCTGGTTTATGTTCAGATGCCCTGAAGCAACTTGCACTGGACAGTCTGGCTCTTTTTGTTGTTGCAATTCAGAAAATGAATTCACAAGTGTGCTTTCTAAGGTGCTCTGAATAATTACTCCTTGTTTCTTATGTACATCAGTACTTGCATGCTCAGAATCAAGAAAACAGCTTCCCGAGATCAAATAACCAGGTTCTCCACCCTAGCTTTCTACTTGGGCCTCATTTGGGAAATGCGGTTGTACCAAATCGAGTGAAGAATCATGTGAAACAAGTCATACTTCTCGGGAACTTTGTTCCAGACAAAATGCTTTTGCACCATCTTCACCCTCATTTGCATAACTTGGTACCTATCTTCCGGGATAGAAAGAAGAATGTTCCTCAGATTTGGGATATCTTTCTCCTCTATGAAAACAGCGAATGCCTCCCAATCAAGCATCTCGAAGAAAGGGGGCACATAGTTGTCAGAGATTATAACCGGGACACACTCATAGAATATTGACTCGACCACCCTAGGGGTGTGGACCCCATATCCCCGTGCACAAATGCAATACTTGCTGCTTTTCATGAACTCCCTGTAGACGGCTTTTCCTTGAACATCTCTTTGCATTGGACCAAATATTTTCATGTCTGATGCCTTATTCTCCCAATACTTTAACAGCAAAGGTCGGAGATACCCATGTATTCTTCCAGCAAAGAAGGCTAATATATGTCTTTCTGACGAGCGTTTTCCACCAATATCTCTTAAGGGGTCATTTCCACTGCGAACATAAGTCACTGGTACACTAACATCTTTGCCTATACTAAATCCTCTAGCGGCATTGGCATTGCACAATGCCCTAATGCAACTGCTCATATGCTCCATTGTTATTCGTGGTGCCTGAGCATTACAGGGCTTTGTGTCAGCAAGAATGCAAAGAAACAAGTATACTTCACCAGAAATGGGATAGTGTAGTTAATAATTAATATACAATTATACATCTAGCTCTTGTCCATAAGCATGAGAGTTGGGCTGTGGGCAACTAGTAAGCATTTTGACTTGCATCTTCACTTGCATATATGGTAGTGACACAATTATAATCTTATATTCCTCATCTAGGTACTGAGTTTGCCTTTCAGGGAGAACCAACAAAAAAAAAAAAGACTTTGTCAAAAATGATAATTTGATAGGTTGACTTTGAAAAACCACCGTCCATCCAAGATTTTTTTGGGGGGCGGGGGGAGGCCCCAGTTTGGTCCTTAGTTCACAAAATGGTGGACAATTTAGGTCCAAATGATCATTTCTAGCATATGGTATACAATGGAAAAAACTGAAGTGGTTTTGTAAAAAGAAAAACATTACCAACAAAGCAGCTAGAGTACCTTCTTTTTTTAAGAGGAACAAAGCAGCTAGAATACTTAACAAACAACCAACAATAAGCAACAAGGTTGAGGTAAAATTAAGTAACTGAATATAGGAGACATACCCAGTCATGGCAAGCAACAAAAAAGTGATCTGCTCCCCCTGTCCAGTTCCAAAACCGATATTTCTTCTTGATAAGAGTCACATAATCTGTGAGATAACGCTCCAAGTTCTTCATACTATGGGAATCCTCCCCATAAAGAGTCGAGCGCAGGGTTTCGGAGCTGAAGGGTAAATAAAAGAGATGAGCCCTTTTAGGATCCCTCACACTGAAATGTTTGCTTCTCTCTAACAGTTTCATAAACCATCCTTCTGCTGCATATAGTCCCCTCAGCTTTGGCTGGTGGAATATTGGCTTCTCCCCTTCTTTGTAGGTATAAATTTTGAGTATACTCTCCATCAGTTCATAGCTCCTGTAAAGCAATTGCTTTGCACTTCAAATTGGCTATATGGTAACATGGACGAAGGTAATAATTGCAAGTTACGAGAAGCTGTTATATTGAATGAGAAATGCTTGCTTGCTCATTTATTCATGATAAGTTTCTAAGAACCTCAGAAATCAGAATATACAGAGTTTTGCAGACTGCTGAATATAAAAAATTCATCTTTGTGCAAGTTATTTGCACTTAAGCTATTTTTCTCTAAGTCCGTCACACATTTCCTCTGGAGTGTTAAATTACACCAGCCTGGCTTTTTGACCCGGCCTTTCGAAAATTATGCAGTTTGTGTCGAACACTCAACTGTCCGTAACTACATCAAAGTGTTGTCCTCGAAGTGCTCAAGAAGGGTCTTGCAGACACCTGAAGAGCCCTAGTAGCACAGGACATAAGTGTCATCACTAGCAGGGGATTGCTATAGCAGAGTAGCACTCAGCGAGGGATGATGAGAGTTTATCACCCTTAAATAGGTCAACTGTTTTTGTTGTTAACAGACAGGCATTCACATTGCACTACTTAGGTCCTCGATCTGGTTATAAGCTAAGACATCCCAGAAACCAGCTTACCTTTTGAACACAGACACATTCCGGAAAAGAGGAGCATACAAGTCTACAACATTTCTTAAAATCGGGGCATTCTTGATCTGTAATTTGGCAGAAACAAGCTCTCGATCACGTGCTGCTGACCATCTTCCCTTCTGTTATCGGTAAAAAGAAATGTCAGCTTAACATAAAATAGGCGGAGATCCTACAAAGTTGATCAAATACAAAGGAACTTTTATACCATACCCATGAGATCGTAGAAGCAGGAGGACCCTTAAGCAATATGGATTCCATCTCAGAAAAAGTAATGGTAGACCCCCTCATCTTTCTCACATATCTTTCAATCATCAATGACTCATTCCTTAAACTTGCCTCCCCATCCCTATTCACAATCCCAGCCTCCAACTCCACAACCTGCTTGATTCCATTGATTGATAAGCTGCTTGGTGACCCTAAAGCACCCTCATTATTCACAGAAATTTGACCAGATACATTCGAGAGCTTTGTTGAAACTTCTACATTGTTCCGAGTATCCACATTAGCCTGAGTGGTGGTATTGTCAAATATGTACAATTGCTCCACACTATTCCCCAAGCTATTAAATTTCCTCGTCCATGTCAAATCCTCGCCAATATCTACATTGCCCTCGATCTTGTAACAGTCATCAATATCATTGTTGTTGCCCTCTCCCAATTCAGTTTCACTGTTATTAACCGCTTTGGCTGAAACAACCTCTGTGCTTGCTGGAGATAAGGCTGCATAGACTTGGATTTCCCCAGACCTTACTTTGGCCTGATTCACACTAGGTTTTTTGTTGTCATCAGCCCCTTTAACCAGGTCAAGGGTATGATTATTCAGCACTGAGTACCCAGAATAGGAAGCATCTCCGATTGTAATGAGAGAGATTGAAAACTGTTCACGAGATGAAGCAGCAAAAAAGTAGCCCCTAGAAGGAAATGCCCAAAACTGAAACAAAATTATCAAGGCAGCCAAAATGCCCACCACAGAAAGCAGAATCCTTCTCCCAGGATTGCATAATTTCAAGAGCAGGGCAGCCATTTCCTACCACCCCACCAAGATAGAAGCCAATTAGCAACTATTAACTATCTGGGCAAACTCAAATTTACAGCTCCACAGTTGAACCCAACCATTATACATTCAACCAATCAGCTCAACCCAGTTCCCCTGGAAAGACACAAAGAAGTAAGACAATGGCTAAAAAGCAATCATTTACACCAAAAATGACAAACATAGACCTCACATTTCCACAATATTTTCCCACAACACTGGAAACACAAATGAAAAGCAAGGTTTCTGCACACCATTGCAACTAATCTGCAATTCATCCATACAAGGATTTCAACACAAAAAAAAGGATCTTTATAATTTTTCTTTTAGGGTAGAACCCATTTCAAAACAAGCCCGAAATTCCCCAGAATCAAACCCAAGACTAAGAAAATGGGAAAAAATCAAGGGTAGAGCGAGTGGGCGACAAAGACAAGAAGGGCAAAATACCAATACATGTATTTCAGAGAGAGAGAGAGTACCCCTTGAACTTGCACAGTGGAAATCAGTCAACAAGTGAGTGAGATTGTCGGTCTTTCTTGTCCCGGATATGCACACAAAATACGACGTCGTATTACTACCCCATATTCTATCCCCTTCCCCTTCAGATTTTCACTCTCCTCAGCCTCACAGATTGTCCCCCCCCCCTCTCTCTCTCTCAGAGCAATTTTCCGGTGACTTCACCGGAAACTGAACAATGAATGCAGCCCATATAATGGCGCTAAGAACCGTAATCCCATTTCCAATTTTCGCGCCAATTCCAACTACCCCCACCACCGTAACAACCACCCCCACCTCCACTGAGGTCCGCTTTTCAGGGTGGAACAACGCAAACGCCAGGAAGTTCGTCGATCAACGCCGAACCCAACAAGAAATCGAAGACGACATCCGCCGTTATCGCCGCTTTGAATCCGCCACCAAGATCGTCAATTTTGAGCCCGAACCCAACCCCACCCCCGCCGCCGCCACCCCACCTCCCACTTTCAAGTCTAATGGAACCCCATCAACCCCTTCTCGCCCCTCTATCGTCGGAAAATTTCCCAAGTACTCGAAAAACCCTGATGACCACCCCGCGTTTCGGAGAATCCAGAAAAAGTCGAAAATTCCCCAGAACGAAAAGGATAGAGAGGCGAGTGAAGTGGGTTTGAAGATTGGGGACGATGGGTTGTCTTACGTTGTTCCCGGAGCTCCATTTGAGTTCATGTACAGTTATACGGAGACTCCGAAAGTGAAACCTGTTGCTCTTCGCGAACCACCCGTTGTGCCATTTGGGTTGACCCGGCCATGGACGGGGAGGAAGCCCTTTCCACCCAGCAAGAAGAAGCTGCCTGAGTTTGACTCGTTTGTCCCACCCCCGGCTAATAAGAAGGGGGTTAAACCGGTCCAGAATCCCGGTCCATTCTTGCCTGGTTCGGGTCCGAAATATGCGGTGTCGAGGGAGGAGGTGTTGGGGGAGCCATTGACGGATCAAGAGGTGAAGGAGTTGGTGGAAACATATAAGAAGACTGATAGGCAGTTGAATATGGGTATGCATGTGTTGAGGTTTCTTTTTTCTTTCTTTGGTTATTATTTTTGATTTTATGGATGGGTATTGGTCTTGTTTTGCTGATTTGCTTGTTGAAAATTTGGGTTGGATTGATTGTTATGAAGTTGTAACTGGGCATTGTTGGATAACTGGGGATAATGAGGCCTTCGTGAATGTGAGTAGTGGTGACGTTCAATAAAGGGACTTTGTATGGGAACCTTTTGCAGATTTGTTATTGAATTGGGGCTGTGGGTTGATTGAAATGAATTCAGATTTTGATTCCAATTTGATTGCAAGTGATGCTTGAATGGCCGGGTACACGCAATCTCAAAGAAAGCCATTGTGAATTTGGGTATTTGTGATGTGCTGTTTGTGTCTGTGTGTGTTTTTTTGGTTGGGGGGGGGGCGCCCCGCGCTGCTTATTGAGCATGGGATTGTGATTCCTGGTTTCGTGATCAATTGTTTTTCTGGATGCTTTCTTCAATGATCTGAGATTGTCACTTCTATTTGAGTTTACATGGTTCTCTCTTAGGTTGAAATGAATATTTGGTTTCTACGGAAAATATGAAATGTCATTGTAGGTATGAAGCACAAGGTGGTGTTTTCATAACTATGTCCAGCGTGCCCTTTGCAGGTAGAGATGGTTTAACTCATAATATGTTGGATAACATCCATGCTCACTGGAAGCGGCGGAGGGTGTGCAAGATAAAATGCAAAGGGGTGTGTACGGTGGACATGGATAATGTGTGTCAGCAATTAGAGGTTTGTGTTTGTCTCCTCCTTTAAGCATTCTCCCTCCTGCTGGCCTGTTCAGTGGGCTTATAAATTGTTATGGAGTACATTATTGCACTGCTCTTCTTCTTAATCTAGTGCAAATGCCAGGCATCATTCCTTGCTGATGCCTCATGGCTTTTCCTTTGTAGTTACCAAAGGGAGAGATACTGTATAGCTGGCAAATCTTCCTGAACCATTTTTGGAAAACCCACCCTTGTTGTTAAGCCTTGAAAGTTCAAAAATGTTGGGTTAATAGACTAGGCCTGTTCTTTTTTGCGACAGTGAGCTGTAAGGCTATAGCTTATTGCTCCTTACAACATTTTACAACTCTTAACAAATTCTTACCGCTTCTTGCATCTTCTTATTTCTTTTTGCTTTTCTTAAATTTCCTTTGCAATAATAATAGGCCAATGTATATTTTTTGTGCTTATTTATGATATGTTTAATTTCTGATGAATGTTTTATAACATTCTAGTTGTCATTTTTCCCTTATATTTGTTCAATATATATAATCTATATAAACATAATTTTTTTGATATATTGTCAATATGAAAAATTTCTATATATTTTTGTGAACATAATATTTGTATAAACATATAAATTCAAAATTATTATGATAGATATAATATTTGTCTAGTAAATATAACATAATAATCCTATATGTTAAATTGAATTATGTTGTTGAACAAGTATAAAAATAAATAAACATGCATTTGAAATTATAATAAAAACGTTTCATTCATGTTTGAGTTTCGATGTGAATTATATATGAAAGTAGTTGAGCCCGAGGTGACGAAAGCATTGTGGGTATTTCATCCTTAAGTGGATTTATTAGGTTCAAATTGGCTTATATTTTTTCATCTCTGTTTTTTTGACCAAAAACTATAAGTATCTTTATTTTCACAGTTTTATATTTCATGATTGCTAGCTTAATATTTTGAGGGGTTTATTTTTATTATTTTTTGGTAATGTTATCTGGAAAATATCAATTTTAATTTGTTAAATTTAAATAGTTTTAGATTTTGAGGGTTCTATTCAATTTTGTTGAGAAAAAACTTGTTATTTTATCTTCAAGGGTTTATTTTAATTAAAGGGATTTTTTTAATTTGCTATATATTTTTTTTTAAAAGCTCAATTTTAGAATATATTTGGTTCTATAAATTTGTAGTGAAATATTTGTTTTATTGTTATTGAATTGGCTTGTTTAAATGTTTATTCTTATAAATTATGTTATGTCACTACTATTTTTGTTCATGAAGATAATTGTAGACAATCAAAATTACTACATGTTAAAAAATAATTTGTTAAGTGAAGGTATAAAATTAATTTCATAACTATCACTGAGATGTTACATGTAATTTTTTTTTTCATGAAATAATTTAGTTCACAAATCTTACATTGAAGACCAACAATTATATGTACAGATATAAAATTGATATGTATACAACTTTTTAATAATTCTGCAACTATTTACATCTATGCTTATATCTTACAACTGTATTCTCTTACAGCACCTTATAATTTCTCACCATTCCTTACCACTGCTTACATTTTCGTATACTTTTACAGTTGTATTTTATCGCGAAAAGGAATATGCCCTAAGATGAGAAAAATCGGTAGTTAGTAAGTTCAATCCAACGTGGATGAAATAGTGTGGCCCTGGTTGAAAAGACGGATGTGAGCTTGCAATTGCAATCATGAAATTGTTTGCCACTTTAGGGTTAAGGTTGATGTTTTTGAAGATAGATAAGAATTGTATATCATATTGTCATGAGTTAATAACATGGTAACTATGTGAATCTGTGCTAGTGAATGTTTTCTGACAAAGTGATGCATCTCTGTATTTTCAGTAAGCCTTATGAGTTATACTCTCCAGAACTTTCCATATAGGCATGCCATGTGACTGTATCATAAAAATTCTCCATTTAATGTCTTGCATTTGAATCTAGGCTGTGTTCAACAAAATTAGCTTGTTTTATTAGCTCGTTCACTAGCTGTTAGTTATTAGTTGTTAAGTAGTAGTGTTTTAGAGTTAGTTGTTCAACTAGTAATTTAAAATAACAATCTTCGGTAAATTTAGCCACTTAAGTAGCATATTTGTGCAAAATGATATAAAAGGACATAAGATAGAAGTTTTTTGTCTCATACAAAGTATAAATTTCGAATTATAATTAAAGCCATTAGGTAGTAGTTTTCAAAAGCTACTCTAAAACACTACCTAAACTTCTAACAACTACTTCAACTACAACATTTGCCGAACACTTAAATAATTATTAGTAGGTTGACCTAATCAAACCACTAACCTCTATCTAAACCACTATTACTGAACACGCCCTTTGTCATGTACTTCTAAAGGGTCTTGTGCAACATTAATGATGGGTGTGTAGTTCCTGATAGCGTAGTTGGTGTGAGCTACTATTGACTGTCATTTTTGAATTCCAAAATTTGCAGGAAAAAACTGGAGGAAAAATTATATACCGCAAAGGAGGTGTTGTATACCTTTTTCGTGGTCGGAATTACAACTACAAGACTCGGCCTCGATTTCCTCTTATGTTGTGGAAACCTGCTGCACCGGTCTACCCCAGATTAGTCCCACGTGTTCCAGAGGGTCTGACATTGAACGAAGCAACTGATATGAGAAAAAGGGGACGTGAATTAACCCCAATATGCAAGCTTGGTATGATTTCTTTCTTATGCTCCGCCCTGCCCCCCCCCCCCCCTCCCCATTTCTGTTTTAGAGGCTCTATCATGCAGTTGAATGATACTAATATTGGTGAGTCCTTTCCCTCCATTTACAGCTAAAAATGGGGTATATATCAACCTAGTGAAAAACGTCAAGGAGGCATTTGAAGCATGTGAATTGGTGCGAATAAACTCTCAAGGACTAAATCCAAGTGACTATCGTAAAATTGGGGCGAAACTCAAGGTTCGCTACCTCTTTGTTCACTGAGTGCTTTCGAAGGTTCCTTTTGTACTTTAACTAAGACCCTTCGTTACTTCTTTACCTGTAGGATCTTGTTCCTTGTGTGCTGGTGTCATTCGAAAATGAACATATACTGATGTGGAGAGGACATGATTGGAAGCCATCTATTTTGTTGCCTGAAGACGGTGGCAATGGTACCAAGAGTTCTGAGACTGACAGCCCTGAATTGGTTAGTTCAGATGATGCGCATTCATCCACTTCCAATAATGATGAAGAAACGGTGTCAAATTCCTCAAATATCCCAATTCAGGGAACGAATGTTGAAATATCGAATGTAAGCACAGTTCTGACAGAGAGTTTAGGTGATGGTGTTTGGGAAAGTGAAGGTACATCGCTTGAGAAGGATGATGGCTTATTTGAGGTAAATGATGCCGGCACTTCTGATAATTCTTCTGATGATGACATTCAGTCTACTGCAAATACATGTGAAGTTGAGACCAGGATGATTGGCAATTTTCCTGATGAAGAGGAGCCTCCATCCGTAGCAACACAATCTGATTCTATATTAGGTTCAGATAGTGCTAATGACTTACATGATTCAGTACAAGATGCCTCTGCAGATTCAGAAGCTCACAGTGCACTGCAAGACATAAAAGAGACCTTGCCAGAAAGTAGCCCTTCACCCTGTACAGAGCATGCACTAGGGCTTTTAAGAGAAGCGGTAGAAAGTGGAAGCGCTGTAGTCCTTGATGACAGTTCGTTAGATGCAGATGTGGTTTATCAAAAATCAGTTGCCCTTGCCCAGATAGCCCCACCTGGGCTGGTTTTCAGATACTGCCGGCCTCAGAAGGTCGCCGTTCAGGAATCTGGAAAGCAAGAAACTGGTTGCCTAGAAGTGGATGAAGCAAAGGGGATGGCAGTAGCAGTGTCAGAGTCAGTTCCTGAAAAGAAGCCGAAGGACAAGAAGTCGAGAGAAAGGAAGAAGTGTAGGACTCCCAAGGCAGAAGATTTCAAACACGATTATCTTAATTTTGTGCCCCAAGGCAGCCTAAAAGTGGATGAACTTGCCAAGTTGTTGGCTTGATATGACATACCCTTCCTTTGTGACCATCATTTATATTATTTCAATGAAATATGTACATAATTTTTTCTCGCCTTTTTCTGCTTCTTTATCTTGGTTGTGAGAATGTTCAAAGTTTTCCTTCCCTCATTAAGATCATATCATGCTTTAGCGATGGGATACCCTTTAACATTGGTGTACTGTACTCATGAGTATATCGATGCTGAAATTGTGACGCATAGTGGGCAGACATGCTCTGCTCAATGACCCACTGCTGCAAACTGGTCTTAAGATTGTAGTTTTAAATCGATGGATAACGAATCCGAGTCACTGATTGTACAGATGGTTTTTTCTTCAGCCACTACGTACTGTGCAAGATGTTGACCAAAGATACAGATGGTTTCTTCTTCAACTACTGAGAATGTAGTGTGCGAGATACTGTCCAAAGAAGCCATAAGACCCGAATTTGCACCCGAAGATGCCGACTTCCGTTTCCATGTTTTCGAGCTTGAAGCCATGCAACCGGCTAGAACTTTGGATCGTGTTCTTCATTTCTCCTAAATACTCATTTGTGTATAAGACACGCAATGAACACTTGATTCTTCATTTTCAAATAAAACCCGCAAATTTTAGGAACTGGTTGAACCCAACTGCCAGACACTGATCCTACACTTTGATACTCTAATCCAAATAACACCGTTGATTGCTACGCACGCACGATTTGGGTTATCCGAATGTCATATTTTAGCTCGTTGGCAATGTCATGCCTGAATGCTTTCACATCTGTATGCACCATTATATCCAAACGTTGTATAACTCAAGGGAATATCTAACGTTAATTATTGGTACATTCTGCGCTATATACTATATAGGTGAGAAGGTGTTAGTAACGGTAAAGAATTATATGCATACTAAAAGAAACAAAATTAAGTAAAATAATAGTTAATATCCTAACCAATAATACTATAACAGTGAGCAAAAACTTGTAGATTCATTCAATTTTATGTATAGTTATATAGATAGATTGTGGATATGGCATTAATAGGCCCTTTGATTTATCCTTAAGCCTGACTGAATTGTCTTAAATGGTAATTAAAGATGAGTTAGTTTTTTACTAATAGCCAAAGGACTGCTGATCTGAGCTGA
>JACYFF010031955.1:116312893-116340529 GCA_017589665.1 Selenicereus undatus | reverse complement strand
TTTCAGCATGAAAATCACGTGGAATAAAATAAAAGGTATTATACACCTGTGTTTTGTTCTGTTTTTTTTATAAAAAAAAATTTAATCTGACTAATCTGATGGCATTTTAGCAATTCTCACTCTAAATCTCTAATGACTAACTAATCACCCCCTAACCCCCAGCCCATTTCTGGTGTATCGTATTCAAGCTTCGCCCGCCCTTTTCCTCTCTCCTCTCTCTCTCTCTCTCTCTCTCTCTCTCTCTCTCTTTCGCTCCTCATCTGGGCCTCCAATACAAGCTAAGGTATTTCCTTTTGCCTTTTCGTTTCATCTGCTTCTATTAGATGTAGTTATCTTTACAATTTAATTTCGTCCCAGCTCTTAATCGTCCGGTGAATCTGAAGACTTCTTTCAGGGATTTTAAATTCTGGGTTATGGTCAACACTCCCTGAATTGAAAAGGGTTTCTTTTTATTTCTGGATTAACGTCCATTTTTCCTTGAAATTTTAGGCAATTTGTGTTTTTTTGTGGTATGATTATTAATTTGTGGCCGATCGGCTGTATGTTGTTTGATCATAATTGTTTATGAATTGTGATGGGCTACAGTGATTGTGTTGGAGACTTAAGTCTCTTACATCTTTTATATTTTGAGAGGATGAGCTTTGACTATGATTGATATGATTCATTTGAAGCTGTCATTGGAACCAGAATGGTACTTTAATTAAGTCTTTAAGATGAATTAGATATTGATCTTATTACTTATGGAGATCTAGATAAATGCTTAGCATTTCATGATTATCTTTTAGGAGAGATTATTGAATCCCAAAAAACTTATTCCGTAAAATCCTGTCATTAGAACGGGTTGAAGTAGGCATATTGGGCAACAAATTAGGGTGATGTTGGACCAATACTTATTGGAAGTTTTCTCTTTTATTATGTGTTGGATTAATTATAATCTGAGGGCTATGTTTTTGGCTTAGATTACAGACTTACAGTGGATGAAAGTGGAACCTTCTCTGAA
Organism: Selenicereus undatus; assembly: GCA_017589665.1. Taxonomy (NCBI): domain Eukaryota; kingdom Viridiplantae; phylum Streptophyta; class Magnoliopsida; order Caryophyllales; family Cactaceae; genus Selenicereus; species Selenicereus undatus. The sequence goes on along the minus strand of JACYFF010031955.1, from coordinate 116,339,529 downwards.
CTGTCATCGAATAATCAGCTGCTGTTTATTTTTATTTCTATCTTTGTTAAATTCTAGGGTCCAACAGAACAAACTTCTCGTAATTCGTGGTTGAGGCTGTTACATCTTACCACCTCCCCTTCACACCTACTGCCTGGGCGATACTCTGGAAATATGGATATGGATTTGGAATTCAGGGCGCTTTTAGTTTTGCACGTATGTTTTTTGGGGCCTTTCTGGCTACTTTTTATTTGCTATGTATGTGGTACCTAGTGGTTTAAAGTCATTGACATCTATGTGTTGCAGACTTGTGGTGGGGAGATGACTTCTCCCAGGTATTACATTCTTGGTGTGTTGCGATAGCTTAGTTTATTAAAATTGGTGGCTTGACTATGTAATAGTTGGGTTACTTTTTTGGCTGAAGTTAAAGTAGAAAGAGTAATCAAAGTGTCGCTTTATCCTGATCAGCCGTTTTTTTGATCAGATCATCAGGCAAAATTGGAAATAGTCCCCTCCTGATCAATAGTTCACGACTACGGAATTCATATAGGAACTGCTAGAACATTTTAAATGAGTTGTGCTTTTGAATAGAATTCTCGTTACCTCGACGTCCCATTCCCATCTTTTACTTAGAGACTTTTGGCGATGGCTTATGGTTGCAGAGGAGTTGAATAGGGTTTGTTTGAATTTTTAATTAGTTGAACACTTACATGTGCTCTTTGTCAGTTGAGTGCCACCGTATTCTTCTTCCAACATGAATTTTTTGAAAACTCAATTGGAGCTAGAGTGTCTTGGTAATGAATCCCCTAGTGCTATCACAGTCAATGTTACAATTATCTCTATTGTTTATTCCAGCATCTTATGAGGATGAGGAAGGATCTACTGAGAACACATTCCTGTTATGCACTTCTGATTCTTGTATTAGTATATGATTCAACAAGATCATACTTTGTTGCTGACAACCTTTTGTTGAGATGGATGGCATTTTCTTTGAGATATCATCTGCTGCAATACATAACCTGATTTTCTCTTCTGTTTCAAAAAATAATGTATTTCGCTTTGCTTTCTGTTGTTCTTGTATTTCATTATGCTGCTGGGACTGACGCAAACACAGTCTCTCTGCTTGTCAGGGGTAAACCTACATATATCTGCAACTTATTAGATCCCCCTTGGTGGAATCTGCCTTTGGGTTGTGGGTTGTCAGTTTCTTTTTTTTTGGTGAGAGTGAGGCTTCAGGGATGGAGTAGATATTGATCAATACATTGAGGCCCCATAAAATGGACGATAAAGGGCTCGATCTAAGCTTGGGATTACCATGTGGTGGTTCATCCTCCAATCCGAAAGATGGGGCCAGTAACTCTAACTCAGCTCTTGCAAGAACAGATACTGATGAGAGAACAAGCAAAATTTTGAATGACTTTAGAAACTTCCTCAATGCCGGCATCCCACAATCTTTTCAGCAAATCGATCAAGTGAAACCTGAGGAGAACATCTTTAGTAACTTCCCACAGACTGCTACGAGTGGAAATGGTTCTGGTAATGGGCAAGTCCTGGGTGATAATAAACGTAAAAATACATTTGGTGAGATCAATAACCTAAAGAAACAGGAGACTGACACCCATAGTTCTGATTTGCGGGATAGTAAGGGTAAAACCTCACACATCTCCATTACAACTGATGAAGACTCAACAGCGGATAATGAAGACGTTGCAGAATCTGAGGCTGAGGGTTCAACCTCCAGGGTAGCCTCTCATAAGGAAGACAGATCTAGCACCCCAGTTGGGAGCAGTAAATCTTATCAAACACCTACTGAAGTTCATGGTAAATCAAATGTCACTGCAGCATCATTTCTGAATAAGTTGAACGTTCCTTACTTGATAAGCATTAAAGAGTCTCCCACCATAAGTACACCGAACTCATCAAGTTATCCACTATCAAGCTTGATGCCAGGGATGACTTCTACAAATGGCGGACATTGTGGGCCAAATGCTACTAGTTCTGGAAGTGTGCCGATGACGATTGGATATTCTCCCCTCCAAATCCCAGTTTTAACTAGGGATAGTACCTGGGGAATGATTGCTCGTCCTCAACCCCTCAATTCTCCTTACACTGGCAGTGGAATTTCAACTTCTGGTAACTGGAGTTTTTTATTCCCCTATCTTCTGTCCATTGTAAATTAGTAGGCAGTTCATGATTTTCAAATATATGGTCAGAGAAAACTCATTTGCAATTCAGTTGCTGCTATATTTGATTCCAAGTCCCAACCCCTACGCCCTTGTGAAACCAAAGTGCCTTAAGCACGATGGTTGACAAGGATACTTGCGGGGTTTCAACCCCACCTCCCAGGATCAGATCCAGCGCTGCGGTTTACAAATTGTTCCCTCTGTTAGAATGCCTTGAATCTGTTGTTCTGTAGCCCCCTTTGCAGACCTAGCACGGTGGTCTCGCTGACCGGTCAGCGAGTCGGGGTCCAGGGGCGACGCGCCCTGGTTTGGGGGTTCGGGGGCAACGCCTCCGAAACTGACGGCTTACGTGATGTATGGGTTAGGGTTAACCCTAAAACCTAAAGCCTATATATGTAATACGTATTCTCTGTATTCCTTCATCATCAAAAAAACTATTCCTCTCTTCTGCCTGTGGACGTAGCTAACACATTGTTAGTGAACCACGTTAAATCTGTGTGTAATTGTCAGTTTGTTCATACTTTCTTGCATCCGTTATAACACCCTCGTTAGGAAGAATATTTGTGTGCAAACAGGTCTTCCATGGGGTTGTTTAGCTCAAGGTTGAAGGCCTGATCCGCTGCATGGCTCCCCTTTCCCCGCCCACAACCACACGATCAGCCTAGTAGCTTAAATAGCGAGCACAGATGGTGGAAGCTTACCCTACCCCCCCCCCCCCCCCCCCCCCCCCCCCCAAAAAAAAGAAAAGATCCCTACCCCTCAACACAGTCACCTTGCTGTAGGGTTCTATATATTTTCCCCCTTTTTCTGGGTTAGGGGAGGTGGGTTAATGTTTTCTACACCCATCTTCAAGATTATGACACTGTTGTTTTGGTAGTTGCTTTGCAAGGGACTACTCCCGCTTCCACGCATGCTGTACGGCCTGACGTGCACCTTTCAGAGCAGTCTAGGGGTCAAACTAAACAACTGGTAGCTGAGGAAGGCTCCTCTTCTCAGACAGAAGAAGATACAAAGGGACGAGCAAACACCTTCGCATCAGACTACCCATCCATTAAGCCTGGGATAGCACCTGACATAAAGTTCGGTGGATCCGGGTCTTTTCCAAAGCTGCCATGGGTTTCTACCACTGGACCTGGACCCAATGGTAAGACCATATCTGGAGTCACATACAAATACAGCACGACCCAGATCAAGATAGTTTGTGCTTGCCACGGAACCCACATGACCCCTGAGGAGTTTATTCGGCATGCCTCCGAGGACCCACAGAGTGGCCCTTCCACTCCTCGGGTAGCCTCTCTTCCAAGCAGCAGCCCTGCTGCTTCTGCTAAAAGCTGATTATGTCTCAAATTGATGATATACAGGAGTAGACATTTGAGCTATGTGAAAGATGATAAATTTGGGCATCTCGGTTGATGCAAGGGTAAAAACTGATAAACCCTAGATCCCATTGCAGATGCTGTTGGTTGATGCCAAACCTACAGTCTTACTCTCAGGGCATGTTCGTCACCAGGGCAGTTTTAACAGAGCAAGAAGTATTATTCCTTTGTCAGAATCTACAGCTGTGAATTTTCCATTTGTGTAAATTATATATCTATAAAGCTAATGACTTTTCCATTTGTGCAAATTATAGAATTATAAAGCTAAGCAAGATGTTTGTAATAATTCTACCCTGATATCTTCAGGTTCTTTGAAGTGAATTTAAGCAATGAAATTCTGAAAGGAGTTCTGGGGTGGTGAACTGGTGATGTACCATGCTTTGTTGATTTATTGCTGCTACTTAGCATGGCAAGGATCAAGTAAGAGTGTAGTACTTACCATTTGTGCATTTCTAATTAAGCTGAAAATCCACGAAAATTCTTAAAAATAGCTCCATCTAACACTCGGACATTCATTCATGTCATATACTTGTATTCCAATCCGAGCAATATAGTGAACAACACACAAGATACATACCTCGCGAACCTGAAATGACTCGACATAGACCTACTTAAAAATCATAGAAACCTATTCTAACCGGATCCATGATAGCTTAACTTGAATGACCTATTGGTCAGTTCTATATATGTAAATTAACCAACCAAGTGCCGTCGGACTTTAGTATTAATCTTTTATAGGGAGGGGGTAATGCTAATTTGTGTAAAACCTTGTGACTCTGAACTCCCAAGAAGTATGAAGATCACAATTTATCATGTCAGCTTTTGACTTGCTAAACCCTAATAGAGAGAGAGATTCTGAGTGTGTGTGTGTGTGTCTCCATATTTCTTCTGACCATCCCAGTATTTTCATAGCTTACCTTAGTGATGAGGGTAAACTTTCAGATACTGTACACTATTATTTAGCAGACTAAATATAATACAATAAGTTCGCCGTCTATGGGTTCGAACCCACGACCACATGGTTAAAAGCCACGCGCTCAACCACTTAGCTACGACGGCGATCAACTTCTGGTTAAGAATATTATTAGCCTTTTGTCTAACTTTTAACTATGCAACACAAGAAAGCATTTCATATCCTCCCGATGATAATATGTATGATATATCATACATCTAAAAGTGTGTGGTATCACTTACCACATATATATATTTTTTCAGTATATATTTGTCATAGAAATAATTTTTAATATGTGACACTGATATGACTTGTGAGAGTATGTACTCTCAAGAGTATGATATAAACTTTGCTGAGGTATCAAACAATGCAGTCATTTCTGTTGGAAAGAAGACTACAATATAAATTAAGCAATCTAACTACAAAATAATCGACTAATTTATACGATATGATGATGATGAACAGTGTCTAATAGCATTGAATATTTTTTTTTTTTTGGTTTGCGCGGAGAAGAGAAAGGGGTAAATTTATTAGTGATGAATGTGTCATCCGGTATCTACAATAGAAATTCGATATAAATAGATATATAGTTTTCACTATCAAAATAAAATCCTCACTCCACGATACCTAACTTGATATACATTAAATGTCCATCTTCTCCTCACACAAGTAATAATTAATAATTTTTCTCAAAATTAATTATTATCATGTGAGAAAAGAATGTATAGGAGAAGGTATAAGCGAATTGTTATTAGTGACTTTCTAAATTAGATTTGGCAAAAATCTTTCGGATCTGACCTCTCAAATTTGTCAGATCCAAAAAAACTACCATAATTTTTGTTCGAATTTAAAATTCGGACAATCAGTCAAATTCATAAAATCAATTTACTGATTCAAGTTGTTTGACACCTGTTCCCCTTAATCGCGGTCTCGGATTCGAGTCTTGTAAATGGAGAAAATCTGTGATGGGAAAGCTGTACTCCTTATTGGACCGACAGTAGCTTGACTCCAATGGAATGGATGATCCAAAACCAAAATAACGTACAATAGGACTAGAATTGATTCTAAATCAATAACAATCTGACTAATTCCCAAAAGAATAACATTTCATTCATCTAAATATGATGTGACCAGAATTAATCTCATCCACATTTAAACTAAATAAGAATACCAAAAAAATAGATTAGGTATGCCAAAAAATAGATTAGGTAGCCTCTCCAAATAGCTAACCTAATCTCTTGTTAATTAATTCTCTTTAAAATGATCTTTAAAATTCTTTTTTAATCCTGTCTGCTTAATTAACACAGAGTGGTTAGCATCTGACCTCATTTGTCTTCATTTTTTCCCCTTTAATTAAGATGTCCACCTCATCTGTTTTGGTCATAATAAATCATTTGCAATTTACTATTTATATAATTATATTTAATTTAATTTGAAACCTTGTCATCATATTTAATTTAATTTAATTTCATAATCTAAGGCGTACAACGAAAAAAATAACATAGGAAAAAAGAGTTAGCGTCCTGAATCCTGATCCTTAATTTAATTTGAAACCATATCTCTTTTTTTTTCTGATTTGAGCAATAGGAACGTGAAAGGATAAATGATAAACTCACTAGTAAGTTATTCCGAGTTGAGATAGCTTAGAAGTTGAATCAATATGACAAACTGATCTATACATAGTTTATGGTCACACAAACATAACAAATCAAAACTCGCCTCTTAACATGATCACTCAAACAAAAATTGAGCCCATTCACATCAAACACATTTAACTTAAGTATGTGTCGCCTCAGCCTTGCCTCTCTACGGGCAGAGATGTCGATAGAGGTAAGGTTGTCTATATTTGGATCTCCTCAGATTCCGTAAAAGCAGGACCCACACTGAAAGGTGTTGCTGTTGTTGTTGGTGTATGTGTCGCCTCAGCCTAAGTTGTTTAATTTGCTGATGAGCACAAGGAACCAACCAAAGAAAACAGAACAAATTAAGCTTGGCCCCTATATTTTAAGCATTTAATCTCAAATACCAATAAATATATAGAAGGGCTAATGTTTTCAAAATCTTGAAATACCAAACCCATGTCTCAATCCCCCTAAACGAAAAACCCCTCCACCCATGACCTTGAACACACAACTACTTACATGACCAAGCAAACTTAATTAACCTCCCTTCTCTTCCCCTAATCTCAACCACCCCCCACAAATATGAACCATATTCTCCTTGTATTACTAGTCATTTGCAGCACCCAATTAGCCATTGCCCAAGAAGATGATCCAAACCCAACCTCATCCAACTTCGAACCGAGCTTATTTGTAGTCATAGGACTTCTTTCCTTGATATTCTTCCTCACATTCACCCTCATAATGTACACCAAGTTTTGCTACCACGCGAGCCAGCTATCCACCATCCACAACATCGACCACTTCCCTAGCCAAGAGGCCATGTTTGGACCCAACACGAGATTCTCTGGGATTGAAAGATCAGTTGTGGAGTCCTTACCCTACTTCAAATTTTCCTCCCTCAAAGGGTCCAAACATGGCCTCCAATGCTCAGTCTGTTTAGCGGAGTTTGAGGAGATTCAGATCCTTCGGTTGTTACCCAAGTGCAAACATGGGTTCCATGTCGAGTGCATTGACCAGTGGCTCGAGAGACACTCATCTTGCCCCTTGTGTAGGCAAAGGGTCTCCCCTGAGGATCTCATCGCGTTCATCAACATAAGCACCAGCATGAGATCCAACAATACAGGTACCTGTACATTAGAAATATTGTTATCTGGGTGTGAAATGTTACGTCACGGTCTTAGTCTTATCGTAAACATTAGACTCAAACCTATACAGTTGTCTAACTGTATTATCTCCGGTCTTATTCTCATTAAGGTAGCATATACAAACACTGTACCATATATCACGATACTATGAGTTTTAAGTTTAACTCTATACAGTGGTCTAACCCTACTTTCTCCATTCTTATCCAGGAGGAAAGTTGGAGGAAATTGAGGATGATCAGGGTTCCTCAGTTTTCGAGCTCTTCGTGGAAAGAGAAAATGATCATCATCATCATCAACAACAACAACAAGGGCATTCAGAATTTCAAAGACAACTTGAAGAGGAGAAAGGGATTAGGGTTTGGCATAGGCTTAACCACCAGATTGTTATATCTGATGATGTACTGTTCAAGAACCGTTGGAGCAATGTAAGCTCATCAGATTTGATGTTTTTGAACTCAGAAATGCTCGGGATCACGTCGAGTGAGAGACTCTCTTCCCTAAAATGCCATGAAAATGATGATCAGATGAGTTCGAGTTCGAGGATGAAGGGTAGTTTGTTGATGGGGGATAAAAGGGCAATGTCAGAGATAACAGCACTGTCAAGGGTTAATAAGGATTTGAGGGGTGGGAAAGTTAAGATTAGGGACTGTTTAGAGGGAACTAATGATAATGTTAATGATGATTATGGTGAGGTTAGGGAGGATATTAAGAGAAAATTATGGTTTCCCATTGCTAAGAGGACAGTTGAATGGTTTGCCAATAGGGAAACAAACAGGTCTCAGCTGCAATGTCAAGAAACAGTGGATTCAATATTCAATGTATAGATTTTCTTTATCCTCTTTACTAAAAAAATATATGTTTTTCTTTTTTGGCCTCCACAAAATGGAGGGTTTAGGCAAGAATATTGTTATTAATTTTTTTTAAAAAAAATCATATAAGCTGTTTTTCAATTTCAGTAGTCTTTTCATATCATTCATCAAGTTTCTTGACTTAATCATTTCGTTAGCTTGTTAACCGAAATTCATGTCAAGTCAAATCGTAACCTTAAGGTTGCATGTAACAAACTTAAGATATAGGGGACTGAATGCAGATAACCTATAAGAACACTGTTTTTACCGTATCCTAACTTGTTAATATGTTCAAAATTTAGCAAGAACACAAGATGTTATACTGAAGTCCATGATATAAGTAGGATTAATAGACCATTACTCATTAACAGGTGGATTAAGTAATGTCACTTTTCAGGAATGAAGTAATAATGAGAAAATCAAGTCAAAGTATTAGTTATGAGTTTATGACAAACTGTTGAACACTAGGAGTTTGTGCTTAAAACAATGACATGGAGAAGCATAAACTATTAGATTAAGAGAGAGAGTGTTTTATCAATGAAAAGAAAAAGGGTTATATTGGAGGAAAATTGTGGGATGAGTATTTTCCACAGTAGTAAAAATTTGAGTTCGGGTCAAATTTGAATCAGATAAATCAGATGAGGTTGAAAATCGTTTTTTGTCCCCTTTGATTTGCAAAAGAATATTATCTTTTGTGATCGAACAAATTTGGATAATTAGCTCGAACAGGACTTTGCTACCACTAATTTGAAGGACTTACTGATGAAATTATGCAAGGTAACTGTATGTAGGGATAATTTTTATTTAAAAATTAAAAAGTCTCTTTACAATTAACAGCCACCATTTTAAAGAAAAACAAAAAAATAAGTAAAATAATGTGTTAGTCACTTTTATAATTTAAAAGAAGAAAAAAAAATTTGAAAAGTTTTTACTTTTTATCTCATCATAACTATTTAATTATATGATTTCTCCAAATAATTTGTCTTTAGAGTGTCCAAACACAATATTATAGATTATTTATTTCAAAAAGCAAGAGGAAAATATTGGAGAAAATTTCTACCTCATTTTTTCCCTTTCAATTTTTTTGCAAATTTTCATTGGTCCGAACACAATTTATAGATTATTTCTTTCAAAAAAATATGGAAAAAAAAATAGAAAACTAGTTTAATAAGTTTTTTCAACAACCAGCACCTGAGGCAGGAGAAGTGAGAAGCCCCAGAAAGACATACTCCCCAAATTTAAGCACCAATCTGAGCAAAACATGGCTTCTCTGCTTCATTTTTTATTTTTATTTTTTTCTGGGGATGGATGAAATTAATTTCAGGGTTGATTTGATTTTTCAAATTCCCATTCCTTATTTTCTGGCCATAATTTCCTGACTAATTTCTCTCCTCTCCAACCCCTTCTGCTTTTTTAAATTATAAAAATTTTATGGGAAACTTGCAAACTACTGCAACAACATTGACAATTTGACATTGTTATGTGGCACGAATACTCATTAGTTTGCCGAAATATATATCATACACCTAAGAGTATATACTCCTATAAATCACGTCAGTGCCACATGTCAAAAATTATCTGTATGTCAAAAACACGTTGAAAAAATACATATACGTAAAAAGTGAGAGCACACAGTTCTACGTATTCCCCAAAAATTAAACCATAATAATACATGCCTTCTATTTCAACATCATACAGAAAGGGCACATTTGGATCAACCAAATCAACCAAAAAAAAAAAAAAAACAATTCAATTCCTGCCAAGGTTATTAACCTATTTACACAGACTAACCTCTACAAACTGAGGCCGCTAATTTTCAGTAATTTTCAGCATGATTACTACTCGTACGATGTCCAAAAATTGGGGAGGCGAGTGGGATATCCATTATATGTGAATGAAGATGGATGCAGACCGGAAACTTTGATGGGTATCTGAGTATCGATTCTACCAGTCTTCGAGCCATTCCGGGGTGTTGAGCTCTTCCACATTCCATGGAGGGGAAGATGGTGGAATGGAACAATCATCCTTGTGGCTTTCTAAATAGTGACTAATTCGAGAGGTGATTTCCTCAGGAACAGGAATGGTGCGATCTACAAGGGCTTTCCAATCGACATCCTTGAACCATGGATGGCTTTTTACTGAATCGGGTCCATCACTTCCTAGTCTTGTGGTTTCATCGACATCAAGTAACTGCATAACATACAAAAACTCACAATTAGGCTGCACAACTGAGTATTGAGATTGTTAAATTAGGGTCAGTCACACTTTGTCATACTCATGTTGGAGCATCAGGAGCCCATTACAGATATCGGGTGGTGGGACTCGGACCATAATAAATATCCACATATATGTTTTGTGTATAAAATTAAGTGCCAGACGTTGATGTACCCATGTTAGAGTATCGAGTGCTTAATATAGGTACCTAAGGTCGTGTGAAGAGTCCCCGGTGACAAAGGTTAATACAAATTAGAATAGATCTCAGCTAACATGGTGGTACGTTATGGAATGAAACGGTTTGTGAAGGACCTTGTTTATGAGATCAACGGCTTCAGGACTGCACGACTGAGGAAGGTTGAACTGCCCTTTTGCAATCCTTGCGAATGTATCGAGCTCATTCTCTCTCCATGACCCAAAGGGCATTTCACCTTGCAGCATAAAATAGATCAGAACTCCAAGGCCCCACCTGCAAGTAATTTTGTACAATACAGTCAACACAAAGTAAAAATAGCAGCGAGGGAAAGAAAAATGTTGATATTTCTGTCATACAAAAACGCAGTTATCGGGATTCTCTGATCATTATAGATGCTACATTCCAGCTCACATTTTACCAGAACAATAGATCATGAATGAATAGCTAAAACCCCTTGTAATTTTTTGCACTTGGCTGCATTCCCTGTTCCCCATTCCCCCATGTATCATAATCCTAGCAACGCTAACTGTTCCTTCGAACATCAGTTATCAAGTCTTGCCTTATGATAATTGGCTCTTCTGTTTTCTTGCTCTTTTTCCCAAACCGATATTATGAGAAGCATGGAGATGATCATATGGATGGCCTAACAAAGCTGTCTACAATACATATCAAGCTACTCGGTGCTTCAGCGGAAGGCCAGGAACATGGAATGACGTAGCAATTTACTCAATACCAAAACAACCAGCCATCTTATTACAAAACACAACACATGGCGAAATTTGCACGCATTAAGATTGTTATATTCACGTAGCTGCAAGTTTGTACTTCACCAGTAAGTACCAAACCAGTGGAAAGAAGCGTAAAGCTATTACCAATCAGCAGATAGGCCATGGCCTTTTCCCAGTACTATCTCCGGAGCTAGAGAATCCGCCATTCCACAAATCGTGAACGTCCTCTCGCCAGACAAATTCTTCCCGAATCTGAAGTCTACAAACTACAATGCATAAAACATTCATCAAATTATTCACCAAGTTATCTTCCAGACAAATGTACACACCTTAACCCTAGATTGCACAATGCAAAGAGAGTGCCTCAGAGGACCCTGGATTTGAAACTACTGATTGCCTACTACTACCCCACAACAAAATAAGTTGAGGACAATTTAGCAAGGCATTTTTCCTCAAGGCCACTGTAACTCAAAGCTGGGGAAAAATGCCGAAAAAACTGATTGGTTCTAAACAAAGTAGACAACTTCAGTTCCCTATTATTGCCTGTTGGAATTATAATATATGTTATTCTGAACTTATAGAACACGAAAATTTTAAATCTCATGGGACGGACCTGCAGCCATCCTGCTCGATCGCAGATTAGTACATCTGGAGATACACCTCTATATAGAACTCCCCTCTGTTAAAAACAAATCACGTTAGAGCAAGGAATAGCCAGGTATCTTCAACCAATGAACAAGAAGGACAACATGAAATAAATGACGCTGTGTTGCCATGCCTTGTGGAGATCTTCTAATGCAATGACAACGGAGGCAGCACAGAACCGTGCAGATGACTCATCCAGTGGTTTATTCAGTATTGAAGCAAATGGGCAAACCAGGCATGTATCTAACAGTATTCCACCATGTACCTCATCAGCACAAGTGCATAGAATTTGAGGCACACAGGCAGAATCCTTCAAACTTGTCATGAGGTTCTTTTCCTTTAAGACTTGAGCTTCCTTTCCTAGCTTTTTCACCTTCTGCTTCCAAAATCTCTTCAAGCTAAGTAAATTTTCTGCTCAAGCAAACAACCATCAACATTCAAAGAGTCAATCATTATATTCTAAAAGAACATATTTTCAATTTAAATGCTCACTCATCTGTAAGTAAAGTCCAGTACTCCAGTTTCTCGGCAGTTGATCAATGCATTATTGGGAAATTTTTTAGCTAATGACGTGGAGGATTACAGCAAAATGCCAAATTAGACTGCTCTTGCTTCTTTTATAGTGAAAGAGTGGCCTAGCCAGTCAATGTTCCAGGATCCAGGCAGCCCTTTGCAATACAAAGGCTAATCTTAATCCCCCCACTCCCACCCCAAAAAAAGGGGAAAAAAGAAGCAAGAAAGATTGCGAGAGAGAGCAAACAGAAAACGCACATGACATCCTGTCCCAAGAAAGGATCCGAGGTAATGGGATACTCGCAATTAAAAAATATCCAATAATACTCGAGCCAGAACGAAGATTTGGATGACATCACAAACATCACGGAAAGAAGAGCTGATAATTGCACTAAACAAAAAGAACATGCAGATAATAGAATGACACGCCAAAAGAGGAATAGCATCTCCCACCAGATGCCCGTTCAAGGAATGTACGATAGCAATCACTACTCATCACCTGAACCTTTCAGGAGCACCAGCCCAATCTCACTACAGTCGGTAGAATACAAGCACCTTCTCCATTCCTGCAAAGATGATCAGTACTAACTTCAGGTGCACATTTCTTTCCAAACTGGATGCACATAATTGAGGGCAGGGTTATTATTCTCACCAAATCAGAGAGTTGAACTCTGCTCGGATCCTGCAGTCCAACTGATTTTCCAGATTCCTCGTCTAAGTTCACCGGATGCTCCTTTGACCTGAAGCAAATCAAACAAACCAGAACTAAAATTTAAAACTTGCATGAAATATTCAGGAATGCTGAAAAAAATCGAGCCCGTTGCGTAACAACATACTCGTGATCATTCTCCGATATTTTTGTTAGCGGACCAACAACTGAATCAAAACGTTCCTTTGTCAAAACAGAACACGTGACGTCACCAACTGCAAAAGCTCTCAATTGATTGATTTCCTCACCAAGAAGTGCCCATTCCCCAAAATAACTTCCCTCAGGCTTCCCCAATAAAAGCCTTTTGCCGCTTTGCATTACATCATTGGGGAATTGACCCTCAAACTTTAGGCTGCAGATGTTTGGATTCTCCAAAAGATCACCATCAAATTCTATTCTTATTCTTCCCTTCTGGATTATATACAATGCAGATAGACACTCATCCTGTGATGATGTGATGAGCAAACATCAGAAGTTATACAAACTTCCAAGAAAAGGGGTTCAAAAAGCAAGTAGATTTACCGGTTCAACTATTTTTTGTCCATCAGAAAATGTAACTTCAGATAATGAATCTGCTATCTGACTAAGCTGTAGAATTGTTAATCTAGAAAGAAGATCTACAGATCGTAGAAGTTTCAAGGACGAAAGATTTGAAAACTCTGACATTAGAATTCCTCGAAAATCTTCCCTTTTCAAGGCCCAAAGAGTCCCACTAGTCACACAACGAACAGAGGCCTGAAGTGGTTTATTATACCTGCAACATGGAATCCGGAGTCAGAGGCATGACCAAGTTAACAATTCTATCCAGAAAATTCATTTCAGAATGTGATCCGGGATTGTTTCTTTGACATCAGATGCAACGATATTGATAAAGAATGTGAATGTCATCAAATTAACTTAGTTTTTCCTATGACTTAAACTAGCTTTCTCCACATTTGTGAGATGTTGGACTTCAAGTCAACAACCTACCACCAGTTAACCTGAATACCCCATATCCAGTATGTTTCCCTGAAAAATGGATAGTTTGGGTCAATATCAGATAGTATTAACCACAAATCAGACTAGACCATGTTGATGAATACTCATGTCACCCAGGATGAGTCATTCACATTTTGGATCTATTGTCGCTTTATCAGCTTGTGAAGAAAATGCAATCGATATTGGTCGAGTAAATTTCAGTCAGGTTTGGTTAGCACTGGGTCAAGTTGTTTCAGGTCAAAATAAGGTTGCCTAATTTTGGGTTTGGCTTGTGTCTAGTTTCAGGCTATCTGAGACAGGAAATTGTGTATGATTAGTTTTCCAAGTACAATCCTGCTAATTTTTCCAGGCTACCAAAATGCGATGTTGGCCATACAATATGCTGATATAGAGGGAAGAAAATGTCTCACATTAATGCCAGCTCTCCAAAGCAAGATAATGTGTCCGCTGTATATCGCTGTAGAACTCTTGGCACCTCCCCATTTGTCTCCTGCTGAGTGGCAAAGACTTCAAACTCTCCACTTCCAACAACGAAAAAGCAATCACCTTCACCACCCTGCTCAGAAAAAACTTTTATGCATCACAAACAGACAATTTTCAAATCCCAATCAATCTCTAGAAAGGGGACAACATAAAATTAATTTTTTAAAAGAAACTAAAAAAGATGCATCTTATCCCATGAAAGCTGCCCCGAAACACAAATATGGCCGTATTGTTTTCAGAATTCAGAATCCACAGAACTGAGGCAAACTCTTTCAGTTACCAAGTTTGCATCATCTTTCAACTTGAAGGACTCAGAAGCAACATCTTCCTTAAATTTGTTACCAGCAGATTATGTGCACTTCACATGACTGGTCAAGTTCAATATGCCCGGGAAATTACGAAGTTTTATTGATAATGAAGGAGATGGCATACCTGCTCGACAACAATATCCCCATCCTGAAACTCAACTCTTTGCATGCAATCCAACAAAACATGGCACTGAGAATCAGTTAGCTTCCTGAAGAGGAAATGATCATGCAAGGCCCGCTCAATGTGTGCCTGTAACAAAGACAATCCAAAAATATTTCAGCAATTGAACAAAGGTACAATCCGGAATCAGACGAAAACAATTCATTCCAACATTACTCTATCAGCAATATTTATCAACGTCAAATGAAAGCAACAAAATATAGTTACTTCTTCTTCCCAGGTTTTCCTGTGCGCTGGAGATGGAGGATTCCAAACTTTCCCATTCTCCAAGGAGCTCTCAATGGCACGCAAGCGAGCGCGTGACAAATCATGCCTTACGCGATGACTCCTAGAATTCAAGCTCATGGTTGGAGGGGACTCAGCTCCAGTTATATCCATAACTTGAGGGTTAAGAGGCTTCAAAAGGGGGCCAGGACTTGCTGTGCCACCTGCAATCTGGCAGCAATGTCAAATGCAGAAAACCATTAAGCAAGGAATTAGTGCAGCTCACAGGTAGAATGAGAGAGTTGATCAAAACTCAGGTGTTTCAAACCCTCTTACCTCAGTCAGCCCACTAATATGCACAACTATTATAGTTATGTCGTCTGTACGAGTTTCATACTGTAGCCAAAGTCGGTATGATTCAGCAACAATAGCTGCACAAGCATCACGAGGATCTTTATGGTTTGCAACCTGGAAAGGAAAATCATATCCAACAGCTGAGGCATAACGGAATAGAACAAACAATATTATCAAGTCAATCATCCCAACAAAGACAACAGCATAGAGAGAGAACAGATGCTCCATGAAAGGATATGTGCCTCTCATGAGAAAGATAACAAATAATAGTGCATATTCCGGCAAAATTAAGAAAGGAAAAGACCAGGCCAGGAAGAATCTCATGGAGTGCATAAGTAGCATGTAAAACAATAGTATCCAATGACAGACACAAAGGTGGTGTTAATAAGGAAAGGCCTTTTGAATATCAAATACAATATGACCCAATGAACAAATAACAGTGTCTGTACAGTTCACCATTAAAAATGCTCTATACAACAATGACCAGTCCCCCCCGCATGGATCCTGTTGAAGCAGGGTCCAACGAGTCCAAATTTAAGTCGCCTTACCCCTGGCAAGCTTGATTCAGTCCCCGAAAGGACTCACAAAAACAGTTTGAGGGGGAGATATAAAAGATTCTGCAATCTGTAACATAAGCTAGAGAATGAACAGACATTAACGGAAAAGGGGGGCACAATAGTACAGGGAAATCAAGGTAACCGACGAGGAAAGCGAAGGGACAAGGGACAGAATTACTCAGGTAGGGTTCTGGCATGTGATTCCTGGAACTACCAAAGGTTAATGTTGACGCCCAGATCCCTGGAGAGGTCCAGCTGAGCCGAGGAACATATTATACGCCGTAATGTTCTTTCTAGGTCTAACCCTTTTACTTATTCCTCCAACAATACTTTTGTCAACTCCATAAAACTCATCCAGCGCTCCTTTTCTCAATGTCCCAAAATTACTTTCAAACATGCTTTAAGGATGGGGCAGCAACATCCCATCTAGTAGATAGGTACAAGACAAGATTATGGTGCAATAAAAATTACTTTCCCAAAGTTTGAAATAGGTTTCATGCCACATGAATAGCGATGTAGGACATGGTGAACAAAGATAAACACGCACAGACTAGAACTAAGAAGAGAACATGACATGGACCTAGAGTTTCTACAAAAAATGACATGTAGAGATTAGAGAACTTCATAACCTCCCGGCCCCCCCCCCCCCAAAACTGCCCCAAAAAAAACCCAAAAAACAAACAGACACACAGGCACGCACACACAAAAGGATCTATGGAAGCAGATCAACGTACTTATGGGACTAGTTAACAAATGTAATAATCAAAAAGGCGATCGTGGATGAGACAGCCAACTATTTGAAGCAGATAAGTACATTTTCCTTTTAAGGAAGGAAAGTAAAGGATAAGTGTAAATGAGATTGGGCTACACACAAGCTGCTCCCATCTTCCGCAATGAAATATGCCAGAATTACATGTTTTGGTCCATTCCATTCGAAGTTTAGAACTGGATCCTGATGATGTACACAGAAACTATTACTTTTTTATCTATCTTACTGCAAAACAGTTTCCACAGATGAAGCCAGCAAAATGCAAGTGTTATTTAGTTCAATGACCAGAATTTTTCATAAAAGAAGTCTCCTAACTCTTGAGTACTTATAAACAGTCCGCATCACAAATAATTATATTACATTCACCCAAAAAAAAAAATGTTTTCCTACTTTGAATTTGAAACCGCACTATCAGAACATAAAATTTAACCTAGGCTTATGGAACCATATTCAAAATCTTGCTCATCATTGTAGATTAAACCATCAAGATTGTTAATCAAGATCCTGGCTGATAGATCAGGATACAGGCATACAGCACATCAAGGTGGACAATCACCAATTAGTCAAATTTGAGTAACAAGAGGAAAGCACAATGAAGAACTGAAAAACAAAAAAAAGCAATGCAAAAGCATAAGAATCTGTCTATTCAGAGATCCTAAGGGAGCAGAGAACTCACCATGTCAACCACAGTTTGGCTCGAAAGAAACTCGAACACACCATCACTAGCAACGACAAAGAAAGGATAATCAGGTGTGAGCTCCAAGACGACTATCTCAGGGTTTGGAACCACTCCAATCGTTTCAGCAATTGAATCACCAATACTTCTAGTAAAAGCAGTCCCAGGATACATCCCATTTTGCACCCACAACCTAGGAGGGTCACCATCATCCCCTTCTTCAGTGCCCCAACACTGGACATCAGGATCCTTCAACCCTTCAATCTGATCAAGAGTTAGAACTCTTGCCCCGCAAAGCTTGACCCGCTCAAGTTCATCAGCCCTAAAAGGGGTCTGATCAATTGAAAGGTCAACCGCCACTAAATCCTTCCCTCTCCTCTGGGCTATGACAGCTCGTGAATCACCAGTATTGGCAACATATAAGGTTCTTCCCCTAACCATTACTGTAATAGCAGTGGTACCACTCATGCTGTCATCCAAACTATCAGCATGCAATTGAGCATTAGTTGTTAAGAAAGCAGCATGACAAGCCTCAACAGCATCGACATGAAAACAACTATTTCTCAACAAATTTTCACACAACTTTCGCTTCACAAACTGCGAGCATTCAGCCCCGGATTCTCCATGCCCATCAAATACCCCAAAAAAGTGATCATTTGGGTCAGTGCCAAATGGTGTATGAATACAAAAGCTATCCTGGTTAGCCTTGTCAAGAGCATCAGGATAATAACCTCTCTGTGACAAGAATGAGTATCGCAACTCGTAATTGTCTGATGGAACCCGAACTGTCCTTGCTCCATCTGGCGGTAAAAACTGTGCTGACACCCTGGAAAGCCTCTTTATACCAGCTTCAGTATCTCTACCAAAACTTAATTGGTTAAATTCTTGAAGTTGATCTCCATGCCCTTCAAAATTACCAGGAGAAAACACATCAATCTCCCTCACATTTTCACCCGGTTTACTTCGAGCCTCTCTTGGAATACAAACCTGACCAATACACGATCTAGAATAAACACAACCCATCACTCAGAAACTGAAATTGAGGCAAACCCAAAAGCAGAATTTCCCAATACATTCGTCAGCCTAAACATCAAACACTGTGATCAACACCAACCACACAGTCAACCCAAGTTCAAAATACTTAGCAAAACAAGAAATCGAGACGAACCCAGATTCTCAAATTGGCTATAGATCCTTTCCTTCCAATCAAATGATCCTATCCAGACTGCCAAGAGCAAAAATATTAATCAAGAACTGTCTCCTCTTTGAAACATTCACCAGATTCAAAAACTGGAATTAGTTAAATTTGAGCCCAGATTGTGCAAGTGTTTTGCCAGACAATCACAATTAACAAACGAGAGCATGAAATGTCACGGACCCAATTTTCCAGGAAAGGCGAATTAAATATCACTATCCAATGCAAGCATGAATGAGAACGATACCATATCTATAGACCCCCTTCTTAAAAAAACATTTTAAACAAACCCAAAAAGAAAAAGAAAGAAGGGAGAGACCCACATTCAAAAAGCAGCAGAAAAAGCAAAAGGACACTTAAGTATCCTTGTAATTGAAATGATTCTTTTCGTAATTGTTTAATCGATCAAAGTCCAGCGCCATTAAAGAACAAAAACAAAAGAAAAGGGGAAGCAAAAAAAGGGAAAGAACCCAAGAATAATTAATGAATGATATGGGTTAAACATGAACAGATGTTCAGTACAAGTACAACATAAGTAGGCTTTCAATTACTCACAATGAAGTTTCAGAGCTCAGACACTGTTGAACTGAGACATTAAAGTCAAAAGGAATCACACAGAGAACTTGCAGAAATTCCTCATTTCTATCTTTAAAATCTGCAATCAGGGAGTGAAGGGCTTTTTTGAGAGTGAGGATTTGAGTGACATTTGACGAGGGGGTGTTGTACTGTTGTGTAGAGTAGGGGACGTGTCCAAGTATCAATCATGTATGCATTGCCCAGAAGAGAGAGAAAACCAGCGAGAGAGAAAGAGAGAGAGATGGTACCAATGCATGTGTGAAATGGTCAGTCAGGGGGGCAGCCCCGTTTACCATATGGCTGACTGTATGAGTGGACTTAGGACTCATCTAATCTAATTCAATAATAATTTTTTACTTTATATCTAAAGGTTTTGGTACTCTTTTTTTTGGGGGGGGGGGGGGCCCCTTGCCATTTAAATTGATTGATGATAGACAATTAACTTAGGTTATTGACTTCAAGTCGGTTTTCTTTTTATTTTTAATTTTTTAAGATACAGTGGATCTTTGCATGAAAAAATGATGAAACAGATGGGAATATTGGAAGATTCAAGGAGAGAGTTACCTTTTAGTCAAGTTTTAATGACAAGAGGAAGTGACATTTCATCCTAAAATCAATCGACTATAGGAGGAGTAGCGTACTTGACTTATATATTATGGTTCTTTTCTTCAAACTTCTAAATGCGAGTCCAACTGACGTGTGGCATTCCCAAGAATCTCCTTTTCCCACATGAGTTTCTTCCGAACCACATCAACACAATCTCCCCTTGAGCGGAAGACCTTTACTAAGGTATCAAACCACCATCAAAATTACACTTTGCACTCAACTCTACAGAGTCTAGCACACATCTCTGCACTGAATCTTCATACTACCCACTCTATTCCAGGAGAGTACCGACTGTGCATGCCATATGTTATTGGCTCTTGTCCACGGTGCTTTCACATACTACCAAAAGCTCACTCACACCATCAGAGCCATGTCAATCACAATCGTGTTCCCACTCGATCAACATTTGTGTGTCATTTCACCGAGCTCGTCCATGGGTCCACCATTTAGCACCTTTTTTCGCCTCACTGAACGTACTATCGGCTTTGAACTACATGGTGGAGAGATCCAAGAAGGAAATCTGCTTCAACCAAGGTATATAATAACAAGTCCAAGTGAGTTACTAGTATAAAATCAATTAGTAATAGAATGAGCAACTCACTTGATCTATATATTATAATCTTTCTCTTTAAACTTTCAATATAATACTTTAACTCATACGTAACATTCTCAACTAAAAACGTAAAGGGAAGGAACCGAACATTAATAGTAATCTAAATTTAAAGACACACAAAACTTATACCGTCACCCACAATTGCAGCTGGCAGTAATATCACCATGCAACGTTGATGCGATGGCAGCCCCATGCTCATCAATATGACTAGTACAATTTCTAAAGATAATACTAAAATATTGCATTTTATTATGTCTGTGTCAGTATTTATGGCTTCTTTAGACAAGGAATTTTAATATATATATTGTCTCTGCATTTGAATTCCAACTAAAGCATGATTATTCACATTAATTATTAATTCATTATTTCTTTTGATGTGAATAATTGAGTGTGAATTATTTGAGATTTAATGTTTTTCAAAGACACTACTAAATTAGATTACATATTGAATGTGCATTTATCATGTTTTTCAAAGTCACTTGAATCCATCAAGGTCATACATTTATATACGGCATTACTAAGAATATACTATCATAAGTCATATATATATATATATATATATATATATATATATATATATATATATATATATATATATATATATATAAAATTTTATGTGACAAATACATGGGAGTAAAAGAATGTCATATAACTTGTAGAAGTGGAAAGATATGATCTGCTTTGACGATTCGAATTTTCACACGTTTAATCATGTGATGTTCATTAAGGGTGCTATTATGAAATTATGCAAGCATTTGAGTCCTCGTTTCATGGAGAACTGCAACCAAAAATCGAGAGACACATTGGTTGGATCTCTCCTCCTACAGAGCATTGCTTATAGGAAGGTGAAACTCAGTTCCTTCTTTTTAGTTCGAATTGGAAGGTGGTAGTTGAGCATTGTTATTGTGAAACAAATCGAATTGCAAACCAACTTGCTAACATCAGAGCTGACCAATTTCCTTCTCTAATTATCTTTGAATTTCCCCCAGTGTTGTTATTTCTCATCTTTTGGAAGGCAGTACGTTATAGTGTTACTTGGTCATAGTTTGTATGTGAACCCTAATAAATTTAGCGACATTGGCTCTTGGTTTGCACCTAAAAAAAAAAGGGAAAATAGATTGCCAAATTTATAGTGTATCTATGTACATTTGTTATACTTTAAAGTTTTACTAATTAATGTAGAGTGAAATTGAAGATAATTTTCCAAATATTTTAAAACACACTTGTGCAGGGAGGGGATGGTATTTGACAACCCTAGACGTTTTGTTGCATTACTGTATGAATATTAATTACGGATTAGACTTTATGTTGTCTATTAAAGTTCTCTAAAAAGTACATCAAAATTATCATTTATTTAAGTCATAAAAATTACAAATTTTTTTTGGCTTTTTAGGTAAGTCACCCAAAACATTTGTAACTACTAATGATAACAATAAGTTTATCAAATTTTTTGCATATATGTAATTGCAAAATGAGACTGGATTTGACCCAAAAAAAAACCCTAATAAAATGCATAAGGTCATTTATAGCCGCTAAAATAAGTTTCAGTGTGGCTCCCTCAAGTTCCACACGCGTTTTTTTTTTTTAATTACAGTCAGCTTGTTTCATGAAATGACACGCATGGAGAACCAAGGCAGAGTTCCTCCATGCATTAGTTCTTTTGCTTCAAAATCATTTTTTTTTTACTCAAAAAAAATATATGTTGTAAAGTGTGTCCATAATAAAATGAAGGAATGCAAGTTCCTAAAAATAAAATTTTTGCTGATGTATAGGGCAGAGTTCCAAATTTTGAAATATGGTTGCGAATGCTCTAAGACATTTCAGTTCTTTTGAAAAACCAAGAATAAGCATAATGTAATTAATTCCTCATAAAATATCTTCTTGAAGATCATAATTTCTAAGTTAAATAATATTGAAACTACGAAAAAAGGTTAAACCAATGAAATTCATGATTTCAAAATTAGACTAGGTCTATTTGTTATACATGAACATAATGAATGAGCAGAAGGTACATTAGAGCATACTAGAGCAATTTTGAGCAGAGATTAGCAGAAAGGAGGTTTGAGCAGATTCAATCAATAAAAAGCAGGTTCGAGTAGGTTCGAGTATGTTTGAACAGCTTAGGCCTTATAGCAGGTTCAACTAGTAGTTAACAGATTAGGGCAATTTGGAAGCAGGTTTGCAAGTGGGTTGAAGTAGGTTTGACTAACAATCAATAGATTTAAACAGGTTGGAACAGATTAGAGCAGATTGAGGCAGTTTTACAATCAATTAGCATGTTTGAGCAGATTGAAATATATGAAAGCATGTTGAAACAGATAGCAAATTCAATATGCTCATAACAAACAAAGGTAATGCATGTAATTTTCACTTGAAAAATGTCATGCAATAATTTTGATGATCCATCCACCTAATTAACTGTATTCCATGTCCAAATACATTTTCCAAAAGAGAGTGACAACTGATAAAACCTCATAAACCCCACATCCAACCGTGAACGTTCAACGTTCCTTCAGTCCTTCCCCATCTTTAACATGGTCCCCTTCTCCTCGAGCCAATTGGGGGGGGGGGTGTTTATGAGGCCAAATGTCTCAGTCTTACAGATCATACCCCTCCACTTGCTATGGTGTAAAATCTAATCACATCATGGAAATGTAATTACCTGAGATATTAGTGTACATATTGTATATAATCTGTTTGTAACCACGTACAAGTATTGTTACTATTGGATTGTGACTACATAAACAAATACACTTTGTAAACAATGTTGGGTTGGTGACCTCTTTTCAGGAAAAAAAAAATGTAGCTTGAAATTATCTTTTATGTTAGAATTAATCATTAGCGTAATATAACTATTAAAGTTTCACAGATTCGATGGATTCAACATTATTTTAATCAATAAAGTTGTTTAAGTCAAAATCAAATACATTGGTTTAAATCTAAATTTTGCTATATTTTCATTATCTCTTTTTGCACATGAAAAGGTTTATTTTAGGGGGAAAAAAAAGAGTCCAGGAACACAAGCCCACCCACCCATAATTCCCCACAAAGCAGAACTGTGCCCCTAAGGATCAAACCAGAGAGGTTGGGGTGAAAGGTGTTGTGCTGGCCACACAGGCCAACACAGCTTCGACAGGTTCCAATTTATATATTATATGTCACGCTAAGGCAGAAGCACAAACAAGCACACGTACTATTTGCCAAGCTTTCCAAGAACATGTATGCAAAGTATAGCAGTAGTTTTTAACCCCCATACATATTTGTCTCCTCCACCCTTATAATGCATGATCCTTATCCTCCGTAGCTTGTCAATCCAAATATGTCTTTTTTGTTTGGTGGCTTGTCTATATATGCATGGCCTCTTTTCTTGTGACATCTCTTTCTCTATGTCTGGTGCTTCTTTATCATTTCATTTTTTTTCTCTAGCTAGTGTGTATATGTTGTTGGTGTGTATCCTCAAACACACTTGTTTTAACTATTTAAAAATGTCGACAATGTGTATGTCCTAATCTTTGGAAAGCTTACCAACAATGATAAACATAACGTAGTCTTAATGACTTAATCTACAAATCATCACACTCACCTTAATTCATAGACTTTCCTCAAAACTTATTAATGTATGATGTTGTAACTTAAAATTGAAATAGTTGTCGCTATAATATGATCATCTTGTCAGTTTTTTCCCCAAATTTTTCTATGTGGGATTGGTTTTGTAATTCTTGAAGTAACCAAGGTTGGATCACTCCCCAAACTGGAGTAAAAGTAATAAGAGTGTCAAACAATAGATATCATTTGATGATAAACAGGTACACACAAATGTGAGTCTATCTAGTAACCCATTATTGGAAAAATAATTCAAATTTCTGCATTTGAAGTGCTAAATTTTTTAAAGGGAATAGTTATTTTATAAAAATTAATTGGCATTATTGAATTTTAGAAAGCTAGGACAGAAAAGGAGAACCTCTATGGGAAAAGGAGGAGAAAGAGATGCGCCCCCCCCCCCCCCAAAGCTAGGATAGTAAGGAGCTTAACCAGCTTCGGCTTTAGAGACCCTTAAATTAGGGTTGCAGCAAATTAACACTTATGAGTTATAATTAGCTACTTATATTAACTGCTTAAATCTATTCTTTACATCTTATTAGACGTTTGGATCAACCATTTATAGAAAAAACAATTGGTAAAAATTTATTGATGTCCATATCTCTTATTTACAATTTATAGAAAAAACCGTGAGTAACAAATATAATATTATGGTGAACAATTTGGTAACAGACTCTAATAAACCATTTCAACATTAGCAGTAAAGAAATATAGATATTATAGTGAACAACGCATGTCTCACAAAATGAACAACATGAATAGTGAACAAGTTTGAGCCTCTCCAAGAACAAAATTTGCATGTGTCAACATTCCTGAAGGAATCCTTTAGCTACTAATTTATCCACTTGTTGTTCTGTGACATCGAAATAATCCAACCTTGTTTCCATTAACACTACTGTGATATTTGGTTGGATGTAATGTAATCGTAATGTAATGCAATTAACTATGCAATGCAATTATGATTACTTAGTTTGTGGTAATCATAATTGCAAAATAGTTCTTTTATTGCAATACTCTTACACAACCAAACAAGGTAACGAAAATACAATTATAAACTTGTTTGCATTACAATGTTGATTAC
This sequence comes from Selenicereus undatus, assembly GCA_017589665.1. Taxonomy (NCBI): domain Eukaryota; kingdom Viridiplantae; phylum Streptophyta; class Magnoliopsida; order Caryophyllales; family Cactaceae; genus Selenicereus; species Selenicereus undatus. The sequence goes on along the minus strand of JACYFF010031955.1, from coordinate 116,314,238 downwards.
ATCTAACCAAACATTACATACATGAATTGTTAATAGTGTGTTGTTTCCATGAACAAACCCAAATAATATGAATCTAAACTCAGTGGTATCCTCTTAGGCTTTATGGCAGCTGCATCGATCTCTTGTTCATAGTGCTTGGTTGTGTGCTTTGTCGACTTGTATTGATCTGTCAGTAGCTTCAACAACTTAATCTACCTTGGCTTGTGCTTTTGTCGTTGCTAGATTATTTAGTGCCGGGATTTTTAGTTGAACCTTGATTACCATCTACATGTTATGAATCATCAGGCTTGAAATTTAAAAAAAAAAATTGTTGGAGTATAAATCTATTCCTCAACCTTTAATAATCAGCGTAAACTTTTGGTTGAGTTAGTCTTTGAACATGTTATCAGAGTCTTTCTGATCGAAATGTCTCAAGTATGAATTTCAGCAGCCCCTATATCAATTTATTGTACAAGGTAGGGGAAGCCTTTGCAGCAACCTAACTTTAAGCCCAAAGGGCATTTGCGTGAGGGGGTGTGTTAGAGTATAAACGTATTCCTAAGCTTTCAATCATCAGCTTAAACTTTTGATTGCGTTGATCTTTGAACAAAGATAAACTCAAAAATCAGAGAAACAATTTCCAAGAGATATCGAATAACCAAATAAGATATAATCACTGGGCAACCACTGAATATTATATAAGTTACATATATGATGCAGTTAAATTGTATACTCATGAGCATTTGATTGAGATAGATCGATAGAGAACTTTAACCAAAAAAAAAAAAAAAACAGAAGAAGAAGATAAAGTCGAGCATCAGCAAACAACCTTAAGAAAACCAATTATCATAATTTACAAGCTGAGTGAACACTCTCAAAATATTCTATGCTCTTTTCTTTATCAGTAGATTGACTTCATCAATTTATGAAAATAATCATGATTTATTTTGTCAATTGAAAAACAAATCAGATTAATAAACCCTAAATTAATACTTAGAAAAATTGTACTTGTTAGGCTTTATTATGATTATTAGGCCCTGTTCTTTTTGTTGGTAAATCTAAATTTATCAACTTCAACCAAGTTCAAACCACATCAACACACTTAACAAACTTTAATAAAAAGAAACTAATTTCAACCAACTTTAACTGACTTTCCACTGTTTTAACCAACTTTTACCCATCACAAAAAAATAAATAAATCAACCCACCTCAACCAACTTCAATCCACTTCAACCTACCTCAACCAACTGTTGTTGTTGTTGTTGTTGTTGTTGTTGTTGTTCTCATCATCATTGTTATTATTATTATTATTATTATTATTATTATTATTATTATTATTATTATTATTATTATTATTATTATTATT
>JACYFF010031955.1:116265196-116300789 GCA_017589665.1 Selenicereus undatus | reverse complement strand
GTTATCTTCCTTTGATTGCTAAGTTAGTTGTATTCTAGTGAACCCTAGCTTGGTCATCGGCAGATACATCATTTTGTGAGAGTTCTGGAATGCATTGACAGAATTTTGTGGGGAGTGTATTTTTGTGGGTGGGGGTGGTGTGGGCAAGGTGGTGGAGTGGGGGTGATGAGCTTGAACTCCCTTTGCTAAAAGGTTGTTCAAGTGGTGGGAAGCATGGTTCATCTTGTACTTGGCTTAGAACTTCATTCAAAGCCAAATGTTCTTCTTCACTAGCCTCTTCTTTAATGATCTCTTCTTGAGTTTCCTCAAGTATGAAACCATTTGATTATTTATTTTCTTCCTCATTCTTTCCTTCATTGGCTTCTAAGACTTGAGCCAAAGTGTATGCTTCTTTGTTGGGGCAGATTAAGGTAGAAAGACCAATACCTTGACACTTAGAACATCTTTGCATGCTCTTTGCAACAAGGTTAGTCTTTTTGTGAGGGAATAAACTGAATCCGAACATCAATTCATGTTGTCTCATGCATGCATCAAATCTTTCTTCAAGACTCATGCAGAAACTCATGGTAGTACTTGATGGAGGTTAAGGGGGATGTGTTTGGATTTTGTTTGTGGGAGCAAGGATGCACCAGGCCAAGGATGAAACTTAGCTCTGATACCAAATATGATGAACCCTAGCTTGGTCATCGGCGGTTACATCACATCCTCTTGTTCATATTTTATTGATATATTCTGCTCTTTTTCCTTATCAAAAAATAAAAAATAATTTGCATGGACCAGGGAGTTCGCTGTATTCCAGATAGGACTCTGATAGCAGCTCGATTTTCATTTTCCCGTAACAGCTTTGGCGTGCAAGATTTCTCACCATATTAACTTCTTCCTTAATTTGTTGCTTCTGGCCTGCTGCTATCACATTTAGTCCCTATGACACAGGCTACTAGTACAATTAGTTTTCAGAGGATGTACCTGGTTCCAAATCCTACAGCGGCTTTTCTATCTTGCAATTGAGAAAAAGTAAAACTAGTTGTTGCCTACTCTTTGTTTCTTTCTTTGTGTGGTTTGGGAACTAAAATTTTTATGCCTTGCTAAAATGTTGATCATTGTAAGTTTCTTCAAGTGTCTCTGGAAAGGACTCTGTTGATAATAGCTTGGATATATGTGGTTCTAACAGTTTGGGTCATGCTGCAGACACTAACAGGAGGCACACTTCTGCTCAGGAACAAGTATTTTATTATCATATATCGCGGCAAAGATTTCCTTCCAACAAGTGTAGCTGCTGCTGTTGCAGAAAGGCAGGCACTCACCAAACCGATCCAAGATGCTGAAGAAAGAGCACGAAGTGCAGCATTGGGGGCAACTACTTCTGAGGATGATGGACAACCACTTGCTGGTACATTGGCTGAGTTTTATGAAGCTCAAGCCAGATGGGGGAGAGAAGTTTCTACTGAAGAACGTGAGAAGATGAGGGAGGAAGCATCTAGGGCTACAAGTGTAAAGGAGTTCAAGCGAATTGAACATAAATTAGCTCTTGTAAGCTTCCTCTTCTTCATTCTAATTTGAAGTCCGTATATCTCAGCTGTGGTAAAGATATTATGAAGCATATTTTCATTGATGACATAAAATGTCTCTGAAATAATACGAACTTCGTATAAATGTAAAGAGGAGAGAGAGAGAGTGTGTGTGTGTGCGTGTGAGAGAGAGAGAGAGCGCATATTTCCTAAGGTTTTGACACTTATCCCTTTGTAAGATAATGTCTTCATAAATCCCCTAAGGTCCTTTGGGTTTGGAGTGGGTGGATCATTTGGATGAGTTGATTAGCTATTATTTATATGGCGTGGTTAAGATTCTAGCCAACTGATCAATACAAATGAGAGAATACAAGCACTTGCGAATTTGAACTTGAAATTGGGCGAACTCGGGCTGGATTTCTTAAAGGAGATGATTATATAATAGTCCTTACTCCATTAGGGGGTTGACAGTTTGTGTTGCCGGAAAAGTTTCTCTTGAGGTCTTGCCTTTCTCTTCTTGGTGGAAGCTCTTTCCATGTTTTCTTTCTCTTTTATCTGTTCTATTTCTGATTTTCCATTAAAAGTGTCTCCTTCCTCAAAAAATAAACATCCTACTTTTACTTAGAGGATTGCCCTAAATAATTGTTTATTTTTCTCTTATATATGATTTTGCATGACTTTATTTATATGTTTTCTTTTCAAGACCCTGTAACCAGTTGGTTTTCATCTGATTGCTGCATATCTGATTATGTTCACCATCCTAGGTCTAATGCAAACTTTGTGGCTTCTAATTATAAGAAGCAAGTTAGTTCTCACAGTTCAACTGGTAGATTCAATGGGTTGCCCCCTTTACCAGATGTAAGTGTTGTTACAATGGGATTCCTTTGGAATGCATCATGATGTAGCAGTCCATGCCATATCCCAAGGTTTAGTCATGCAGTGATACCAACATAGGTTGGTTCAAGTGATTTGACTTTTGTTTCCTTTAAGCAAACTCTGAGTTTTGAGTCTTATGACTAAAGAAGACAGGCACTGGGAGAGTTGTAGCAAGTTCCGTTGGCAGACAGTTAGCTCAACCCTAGTCGATTGTCAGTGGATTGAAGACCAAAAAGAAGTGCAGCGGTTGAGACTTGATACATCATATTGCTTTCATGAATTATCCATCAACCACTTTTGTCCTCTTAGTGAATGATGGGATTCATGAGTTTCTGAAAGCAATCCAACCAAGCCTTGAACAATCAGTGGCATTGAATATCTAGGATACCTAGACTCTCCGTTTTGCCCAGCCGTACCCGTGTCGGACACGACACTCTGCGGATAGGACATGGGATCCTTGTCGGATCCTTATCCAAACTCTAAAGCAGCAAGGGTGAAAAAATTAGGAAGATGTGGGCTTTTTCTTTCTTCTTTCATTATTATTTTAATGGATCTTTAATGTTCAACCATTTGGCAAGTTGACAACCTTGTCAGTATTGAAATATTCTAAGAAGATTAACTTGAAATTGCAACTTCCATATGTAAAATTGTGAGTCCTCATATCCGTGTCCAAATTTTGGACGGTGTCCCCGACCCTGTGTCCTAAAGTTAGAGCTTTTACGAGTCGGACATTCGGATCCGTACCCGTGTCCAACACCCCATACCCAAGTCCATGTAACATAGTTGAATATGTAGATTGTCCATGCTGAAGTACTATCTAGAATGCATCCCTGCAAGAACACTTTGAACTCTGTTTACTTGTTGTCAATGTGCAGCTTGCCTAGCCTAAGTGAGTTGGTTAAGAAAATGATAAATTGATCATAATATCGGGTGACTTTGGACTGCAGCCCCCCATTACTCCCTCCCGTGCAGGATTTTTTGGTCTTGTCTGAAACTTTCCATGCATGAACAGGCCCAATCTAAGAAGCTTCGAGCTGAGAAATTGTTAGCCAAAATAGAATCATCAATGATACCTTCTGGTCCTTCTGATGATCTGGAAACAATCACTGATGAAGAGAGGTTTACGTTCTGTAGGATTGGATTAAGAATGAAGGCATACTTGCCCCTTGGTGAGCATTCCTTAGTTCATTCTATTTAAGTGAGCTTTCCTGTCATTGGTTTTATCTTTGTGCACTATTGACTGACGTGTGATTTCGTCCCTTTTTCCTTTTTTCGGGGTTTCTGGCCATTTTCTAGGTGTTCGGGGTATATTTGATGGTGTCATTGAAAATATGCATTTGCATTGGAAGCATAGAGAACTTGTCAAGTTAATCACCAAACAGAAAACCCTTGTTTTTGTGGAGGAAACAGCAAGGCTCGTAGAGTATGAAAGTGGTGGGATACTGGTGGGCATAGTAAGGATACCAAAAGGCTATGCTCTAATTTATTATCGTGGAAAGAATTATCAGAGACCTTTCAGCTTGAGACCAAGAACCCTTTTGACAAAGGGAAAAGCATTAAAACGTGCGGTTGCTATGCAACGCCATGAGGTTTGATGGTTTCTTTGGTTCAGTTTCTCGGCTTTTAAGTATCCAATCCATACTTAATGTTCTCTCCATGCCATGCAAAATAACGTCTTGCAGGGCCTGAGTCAGCACATTGTCGAACTAGAGAAGAGCATAGACCAAATGAAGAAGGAACTTGTAAGTGGCGATTGCATTATCTAGTGCACATTCTAAATCATGTGTACATAACTTGCATGTACCCTGAATAGGCTTGTAGAGTTGACGTTTCTGTTGGAGCTAGATTAAAAACCATTGATTGTCCACTCCACAGAAAAGAAGCATAGGACAGTTTCGTAAGGCATTTATTTTAGCCCACTTAATTCAAGCGAAAACAATTTTTCCCAAAGAGGTTTTCAGCTGTCCGGAAAGTGGATGTCATAAAAGATGATTTGTATTGTTTCTGAGAATATCTTACTTTGCTGGATGTTGTACAGAATTGAGAAGTCTAGTTTCAATAGAAGGAGTACTGATGCTGTGGATAAAAACTCTGTATATCTTGATAGGAAGTGGGTACTGAACTGTGGTGAACTATTTGATTTGATGAAAAGCAAACCTTAACTGGGTTCATTTACAGCTTGGGTAAAGCAAGTAGGTGACAAAAAAATGTTATTGATAAAGTGTTGATGTTCAAATCGATGGGCGATGGCTACATATGCAACATACTCCAAAATTTAGAGACACTCGTCCACAAATCCCAGCGATTTCGTTTGTATTCCTTATCAGACTAGGTTTAGCTGAGTTACATGGTCCATGTGATCACTTGTCTCAAATTGCATGCAGGGTTATACTGAAGCTTCAGAAGATGAGAACGTTCAAAACTCAGATGGAGAGGGTGATGCAGTTGCTGAACTTCACAACGTGAGATATAGCATTTCCCAATCTCTTTCATCTGTCTTTATTTCTGTTTAGTATAAAAAGGAAGACTATTTTTCCTCTGGACTTTTATTTAGGAAGCATGTGCTGTATACATTGAATTAAGTTGTAGTATTTCAACATTGTCAACATTAGGCTTTTCTAGTTTTCTTGCGTGTCCGCTGAGAGATTCTATCTTTATTCCAGAGTGGGGATGAAGATTCATATGCTGATTTTGAGGATGAGCATGAGCATGAGGATGAGGATGTCGATGACGATTATTTTTCTGATGAGGATGGCGCTGACTTCACAGACATTGATGATCATGATGAATCTTTCACTTTGAAGAGTTGAAATTCTACATCCGAATATGGACGGTAGTATGCAGCTTGCTATCAGAGAATCAAGCGGAGGTAAGGATAGCCTTCAATGATATCTCTGCGCCCTGTTGGTTGTGAATATTATGATATTTCATCTTGGGTTTAATAGTTCTATAAGCCATCTATGAACTTCTATACATCGAGCACTTGACATTTTTCAGTCTTTTAATTTTGCAACCTTGGCAAGTGATAAGAGTATACAGATCTTGCATGACAATGTGTTTCGAATTACACGGATGTTCCAAATTGTACCTATTACGTAAGCTTTTAAGCAGCTGATGCTTCTGCTGTCTTTACCGTAGTAGTTGTGGTTTCTTGTGCTGCACAATTGGCTGTTCCCATTTTTAACCATAATGGCTCTATTCATCTCGTATGTTCAGAAAATTTCAGGAATCTACAGTGTTTGAAATGCAGAAAACTTGTGAATTGTGATCAGATGAAATGAACAAAACCAGAGTTCTGTTATTTTGCTAATACTATGTCGTACATGTTGTGATTATTCTTTCCTATGGATATTTGTAGCGATGCTGTACCGTGATAATGTCGATTTCTTTCCTTGCAACGCTTCCGGAATCGTGGTCTTCATCATCAAAAGTTTCTTTGCGGCCATCAGCAGAGAATTTGGGAAGGTCAATACTCGAGAGCTATGGAGCCTGCCTGGTTTGCCTCGTGGGCAGTTGATTTGAAGTCCTGCACTGACAGATGAGGTCCTTGCTGTATAATAATGTCCATTGGCATCAGTTATGTATTCAGTATTTTACCCTGTGCTCGCGGATCGTATGCGATTGCTATCAACCTCACTAAATGAATGTAAATTAATGTCCCCCCTTTGTACATTGGAGATGGCTGAGAATGTCCATTAATTTTGGTTTGTTCATCTGAATAAACTCTGATACATGGGTAGATTCTGCAGGCCTATGCACAGATGTAACATATGTTGAAGCTCCCTTTGTAAAACTATTTAGTGATTACAGTCACCTTCAAATTGATAGTAGGCCTTGCAAACAGGTTGTTTCGGTCAACTTGGGTTGATTAGGGTCATACTTACATCAGGTTAAAGTTCCAACATTTGGAGTATATATGTAATATACCTACTTAATGTACATTTGTTCAATAACAAATGGAACACACACACACACACACGTACTACTAACACATGAATATGTGAACAAATCACTTCTCATTGATCAACCACTTTTGTTGAAATTGATGTATTGAGTTTCTTTTGTTGTTCATGAATTAAGTTGAACACATGATAACATGTCCTATAAATTATGATTCCATTTAAATTCCATCCCGTTTGGATTTTGCTGGACTACTTTGCTACCAAAAGAATTCTGAGAACAAAACTTTCTTGGAAGTGTTGTTGAAAAACTAATAAAATTAACTTTTGGCCTCTTACGAGCAGTGGTTCTCTTTTATTTTTTAAGACTCCAAATACCCTTCATTAATTTTATATCCGACAAACTATGGATATTCTTTTATTTCATTTTATGTTAATTAGCTAATTTAACAAGTAAATTTGTCAAATACGTGTTCTTCAATCACTTAGTTAAGCAACAAACCGTTAACGGCTCAATTTATCAAAATACAATTTCTTCAATTACTTAATCAAACAACTATGTGCTAATAATTAAATTACAATGATTATCTATTAATAAAAAAATTATCAACTACTCAAACAATTATATATCAATGAATATTTTACCAAACTAATTTTACCGAACATGTCCAAGCTTGTTAAACACCCACTCACGAGAATTTGCGGTAAAGGGGTGAGGATGGTGCATGTCCCTGTCTGAGTAACACAGAAGGCATCCGAATCAGAAGAGAAGAACCTGGGGGCTCGCCTCACTCACTCCACACAACCTTTCGTTCCTTTCATTATTCTATTTTCTCTCTCTAGGCCTCCATTTTCGACCAATTACAACACCCAGTTTTGCTGATGAGTTAATCATCCTCTCTATCATTCATTTCTGCCATTCAATCCACCGTTTCATCCCCCCAAGAAAACAAAACAAACGAAAAAACAACCAATCCGGCAATAAGGGCAATCTTTTTTTGCGTCTGAAATTGGTGTATAGCTGGGGGGGAATGGTGAGGATAACACCGATGGCATCCACGTTGAGACCCTCTTTGGGTTCCTCCTTTTTATCTTCATCTTCAAGTGCCCGATTCGGTGTTTCTCTCTCCTCATGGAACCCCACTCGGCCTCCCTCTTTTGCCCATCTGGGCAGCGGTTAGTTGATTACCACCCTGTCCCTATTCAATTTTCTTAATGTTTTGTGGATTTTTTGAAGTGGGTATTTCATTCATTTTGAATTGGGTGTTTCTGATCGTTCAAAATATGATCTTTGATTGTGGGTAGTTCTATAATTTTGAGTATTTGTACTTTTGGGGGGCTGGTTTGTTGGTACATGAGCAACTAGTCCTTTCTACCGTTACTTGGCCATTGTTGAGGTAATGGGCACTTACATTGAGATATGGGTAGAGGAATTTACTAGTACTTACTGTAACTTTTGGCTCTATTTAATGTGGCATGAAATGGGATTGCGTGATATTGATAGTTCAACTGAATTGGCGACGGCCATGCCCATTTGAAAGGAAGTTTGTTCTAGATTGTTCTTCAGCTGAGGGCTAATTTTGGCTGAAACTGTAAACAAACCTTACCAGAGTATCAGACCAGTATCCCTATAGCGAAAGTTCTGCCTAAGCATGGTGTTTGTGGTATTACCTTTGAATTGCAGACAGGCTGTTTCATTAGACCCAATGGAAGAAGTATACTCTGCCTTCTACACCGCAAAAGAAGAAGTTGAGAACAATTTAGTGATGTCATTTTGCTCTAGTCTACTATATATAATCCAAACATGGGGGAACAGGAGAGGGGGCGGGGGGTCGTATTCTTATTTTGAAAAAAATAAGTTTATGTGAGGACTCAAAGAACTGGTAATTTTGCTTGCATTAGAGTGAAGCTGCAATGGTTATTAAAGAGTAGATTTATATGGTATATTACACACATGCATACATATGTACATACATATATATAGCTTCTAGCCTTGTCCAAAGTCCTCTGTGATGGAAATGCCTTTAAATTGCTTTTTTGTTATTGTTAAATTCTTAGCATTGAAACAATCCTCTCCATATTGTTGATGGAGTGGTTATTTAAAGTACATCCATTTCATCACTATCTAGGAATTTAATGATAAGGAGTGGCTCCAGCATAACTGAATGACTTTGTATTTGCTCCAGCAGTGCCAGAGCTGCATTCCTTTGGTTTAAAAACTTCTAAATTGTTGAGAGAAGGCAGCAGCTCATCTGTTGTTGCGGCTGGTAAAGCTGCACAAGCCAGCACAAGCTCTGTTGAAGAAAATGTCTTCAAGTGGGTCAAGAAGGACAATCGAAGAATGCTTCATGTTGTTTACCGTGTTGGAGATCTTGACAGGACAATAAAGTACTTTTATCTTGCTGTACTACATAGTGTAATCTCCTTTTGTTTCACATGTTTTGTGTGAATTCTAAGTCTTGATGATTGCAGGTTCTACACGGAGTGCCTGGGGATGAAACTATTGCGGAAACGTGACATACCTGAGGAGAGATACACTAATGCCTTTCTCGGCTATGGTCCAGAGGATTCTCATTTTGTCATAGAACTAACCTACAGTGAGCTACCTCTTTTCCTATGATTTGGGTTCCTCATTTTGAAACATAAACTTCCTATGTCTCAATCTCTTGTTCAAGTGAGTGAAGGAAAATATAAAGCCTAATGATTATTCCTATTGGATCATATGTTCCTTTCAGATTATGGAGTCGACAAATATGATATTGGAGATGGTTTTGGCCACTTTGGCATTGCTGTAGAAGATGTAAGGTTCTTTCTTAATTCTGATGATTAAATGCATTAATGATCAATTACATTGTACAATGCAAAGCCAATTGTCTCTTATTGACCCATAAGAACAAACACACCTCGCCCTTTTGGCTCCTGCGAGACTTTGGGTACTCAATTGTTGAGAATTCTTTGGCTGTTGTAGCCTTAATTTTTGGGAAAACCTCAAAAATTGTGCATTCAGCCTTAGTATTTTTGGGTACTATGAGGCTTTTGCCATTCAACTTTCGAAGATTCTTAGGATCTTCTAGGTATCCCTGTAAACAATTTCAATATGTATAATATAGTATCTTCATTGGCACCATCCTGTATATTTCGAAATAAGATTCTGGAGTGATGTACAATACCTAGTCAATTATCCAGGATATCTGTAAGATATCATACATTAGCTTGAAGGGTCTGTGGAAAACTCATAGTTGCCATTAAACCATTTCTGAGACGAGTCTCTAAAAAACCTGAAAACCTTGTATATAGCTTTTGTTTTGAGTTGCTTAGAGCCTTAGAGACGCTAGCCAATTTATCTGTGAAACCCCTTGGGACATTCGTATTATCCCTAGAGCCATTTCAAAGAGCATAATGGTTTCATCAGTACCATCTTGTAGATTTTGGAAAGTGTGAATATAGAATGTCCAAAAAGGCTATTATGTATGTAAACACTGCTGAGAAATTTGATGGTTGAGTTAGGAGGATATACGTACGAGTAGACTACTTTTAGATAATTTCTTCGTAAGTTCTGAAAACCATCTATGCACAGGTGGCAAAGACTGTTGATCTCATAAAGGCCAAGGGTGGCAAAGTAACTCGAGAGCCTGGACCTGTTAAGGGAGGCAAGTCAATCATTGCATTTATTGAAGATCCTGATGGTTACAAGTTTGAACTTATTGAAAGGGGTCCTACACCTGAGCCATTGTGCCAAGTTATGCTCCGTGTTGGTGATCTTGATCGAACCATTGAATTTTACAAGAAGGTAAGTGCTGGAAGGACTTGTTGAGGCAATAAAATCCATTTGTGACAAACTAAATAACATAATGTATTGTAGGCTTTTGGCATGGAGCTCTTGCGGACACGGGATAATCCAGAGTACAAGGTAACAGTTAGCATGTGACATTTTAATACCATTACACTGTAAAGTTATTGAACCTGAATATATATTGGGTTTAGCTAGTGTATACTGTTTCTTTTTTTCTGTTTTACGACATCTGGGATGTGTATTCCAACATGCATTTTCCACAAACTAGGATAAAATTTGAATCGCCAGTGTTTTCCTAGCCTGAAATGAGTCTGCATCAATTTTAGCGTGATTTGTGGAAATCAAAACCCAATTTTTACCCACATTTTATGTATCGCATTTAGAAGCCTTTGTTAGGATGATTTGAATAGAGGTATGGATTTAAAGCGGAACACTCTGTGCATGGTACATAGCTGGATGCAGGGCTTAAAGTTTTGTGTGCACATTGTCTAGCATGAATGCATATTTGCCTATCCCAGTGTCAGCTTTATTGTTGATTTGTCAGTTAACTTCTATGTAACAAAACCTTTTTTTCTGTGTTTTCTGATCTCCATAGTTGATCACATATACTTCTTTATGAAGCAGCTTCTGCTGGCTTGTATGAACTTTAATTTTCATGAATCTTTCTCAAGCTGGTGGAAAGGATTGAGGGTACATTTGGTTAGACTTTGTCTTTTAGGATCTTAACCCTCTAAACATTTATTCATTTATATACCTTTCAGTCTTGTGTGAATCATGCCATATTCATTGCCCACACCACTGCTCTGGTGCCTTATGAGGCTTCCACCTCGGCAGAGGCTCTGCTTGTTTTCAGAAGGGGGGGGGTGTGCATTAGCTTTAAACTCGTGAAATTTAGAGAGGCCGCTTCGATGGAGCCCTTGATGCTGTGATTAGACATGTTCATTCTCCACAACTTAAAAGCAGAGGATAATTTACTGAGATATTTGGCTTTGTCTATTATAGTTCAACGGTGATAAGAAGTTTTCCAAGCTTGTATTGCGTATTGACTCTTTCAACTCCATTATGGAAAGCTTGCATATGGCTGTAATCAATTCCAGTTCATTGCTTGTTCTGAGCCAAGATCTTAAGGTTCATGTCTTATTGAATTTAGGTTTCTTCCCTTTTCATCCAGCATTGAACCGAATGTCTAACCATTTCTATTTGATGTAGTTTCTTACAATCAAAAGTTGAAGATTGTGCTCGGCAATCGTTTCAACTCTCTTGCCTAGAACTTGCATATAGGGCTCGTTTCTTAATTTTATTCTTACTGGAGATATCAAACTCTATCAATACCAGTTCATGTTTTTCAACCAGATCTTGGGGCTGTGCTTCCATCTTCCCTTTTCAAGTACTGTTCAGACAAACAAAGATGCCAGAACAATGTCATGCTTGCTCCATTTTTCTCTTTAGATTCATCCATTCTGAATTACTTATGTTCCTTCATATCATACATCATGTAGTCCTCTCATGCTCCATATTAGCTAATGCTTGAGTGATGGCAGTGGAGTAGTTTTGGCAAAATAGAAGTTAGTGGAAGAAAGATAGGGCTGGTAGGCAGTATGCAGATCTTTCAGAACCAGGGATCGGTATACTTCAATGTCGTCATTCTTTTGTTGTCTTTGTTTTACAACTTGTATCATTGAGTCCATGCCTCTTTGTCAATGTTTTTGCCACTGACTTGACAGATTGTTCAACAGAAGATATCTTTTTTTTACTGTCATACCACACTTTGCTTATATAGGCATAATGTCATATTGATTGGATCTTTTCTGTGTTTGGCACTCCTGCTTGTTCCTTTCTCTTGCTACTTTGATTTTCAATTATATTGTGTGCATGATGTTGGAGATACTATTCGTGACCAATTATGATGGCCTTGTGTACATCTGGACTTCCCATAGTCTTCCAGGGGGGTCACTCCTTGTTACTGTTGTAATACAAAGTTCGGTTTTATTGATTCTTGACCCAAGAAGATTTTGTTCCTGAACCTTTTGCTGGGGCGGCAGCATTATTATCACCCTCTATGCAGATCTTAAACTGCATCAGGCAATTAAGTTGCTATTTCTTGAGCTTGGTTTGGTGGCTGGTTGAATTTACTGACTAAAGTTTCCAGGTCTAATTTAAGTTCTTTTTTTTCCTGCATTCCTTTCAGAAGCTTTAGGGTTGATATAATATAAATTGTTGAAGTATGCAGCCCATAGGATAAGTTATGATACGTGAACATCTTCCAGTCAGACTGTGAAGGCGTAAACACAGAAAAATCCACGGGTATAGCTAGGTCCCGTACTCCAGTCCTTATATCTACACCGTGATGCAGTCCTTAAACCTGAGTTAATTAGTGTAGTGATATTGTCTATTGCTGCCTTCCATGGCTTGATGATTGCAGTTTCTTTCCTGATCATGGTTGAATATTTTAATTCGGTCCAGTATAAGTTTCTTTAGTTTTTCTGAATGGCTGGGTACCTGGACAGGCGCATCTCGGAGCATCATCTGGATTGTTATTGCTCTCTCTGTACCATAATAAATTTAGACCTTGTATTGTTGCTGACATTATTAACTCCTTTTCAGTATACAATAGCAATGATGGGCTATGGTCCAGAAGATACAAATCCTGTCATGGAGTTTACTTACAACTATGGGGTTACTGAATATGACAAGGGAAATGCCTATGCCCAGGTTGGAGCTGTTCCTCCTCCCCCCAACTCCCCAAACAAAAAAAAGAAAAGAAAAAAGAGCCCTCCTCTTACAAGCTGGTTTCACTTTGAGCATACAGATTGCCATATCTTGAGACAGTTGTTTTGCCTCATGGCCCTCATCTCACAGGACAAAAAGAAAAATAAGCCAAAGATCTAAAAAAACAGAAAAGAAACGTGGCCCTTCCTTGCATGTTAACCTGATGGATCCATAGGAAACGGATAAGAGAAATGAAGACAACCGTTTCAATCTGTACACACTAAAAGAATATATTGGAAGGCTTATGAGAAGAAAGAGTAAATAGGGTCAGATTGGTATTTTGCATCAGAATATGTGCTTTCCTAGGATAATGTTTAAGCCACAGTATTTCAATAATCATTATGCTTTATTCTGATTAGTGATTCATTTTAAGATCTAATTAGGGTTCTGGTTCGTTTGGTCAAGTCCAGTGGTCCTTGCTTGATGCTTAGTTATGCTCTGGGATCAGGTTGAAAATCTACTACACAGGACTCATTCTGTAAGGGGATCAAGTTATTTTATATCAACAGAAAATCATGAATACTGAACGCCTTATTGGATCATGACCATTGATATAGTCTGCACTTTTCTCTTGCATTGACATCATTCTAGTTCAACATGAAATTTTCTTGTCATGACTTTTTGTATCACCTATTGATTCTGTTCCTGTTTATAGATTGCAATAGGCACAGACGATGTTTATAAAACTGCAGAAGCAATCAAACTATGTGGAGGCAAGATCACACGGGAGCCTGGGCCTTTGCCAGGTATCAACACAAAAATAACAGCATGCCTTGATCCCGATGGTTGGAAAACGGTATGTCACTTAGCCTTTGAGGTCACTAGTACAGATTTTATGCGAGTATGAGTGATCTTTTTCTTGAAGACTTCTATGTTTGCCTGTTTCTATTTAAATGGGCAACTGTGATAGTCTGGTGCTGAGAAATGGAGGATTATACTGACTTTCATCTATGCTTTTTTTTTCTTTGGTGGTGAAAGAGTAAGGACTTGGTTTAGATTACATGCTTATATTGTAAATTCATCTTGCTACTTAATGCCTTCCCTGTAGGGAATCTTAGGTTTGTGCTTGAGGCTCCCCATCTTCTTCTCGTGGGGATGGACAAAACCCTTTTGCCTATTCGTTGGGTCCTGGGCTTGGAGTACATTGGTATTGGGATTGGCTCCTAGGTTTCTCGGTTCAGTCGGGTAGCCTGCCCAAGATAGGAGAGTTGTTTTCCTGGTTTCCAAGGCAACGCATCTAACGCCATCTTCTTCGTGCAGGTGTTTGTCGATAATATTGATTTCCAGAAGGAGCTGGAATGATACCAGGAGCTATGAAAACATCCAGTGTATGTAATACTAGTATTTGTTTGAACCAATAGCTCCTGCAAAATGTTTTTTTTTTCTTTTTTTTTTTGGGAGTTACTTTGTGTATTAGAGTACAGCAAAATTGTGTCTTTTTGGGAAGATAAAGCAGTAATGACCTTGAGTGCACAGTATTATTGTAGCTCGGTTTTCAGTGGTGGTGCAGAAACAGAACAGTAATTAGGGTTCATGTGGAATGCATAAATGCCCCATAGTAATCTCCATCAAAGGGGCTAAGGATGCAGTAGCAAGATGCACAGAAGTGCATATTTTTAATGGCATGCTTTTTTTCACTTGTATATCTAGGTACTACTGAACTATTCTGCTTTCCCATGACTATTTTAAGGTTTAACTTATAAATATGTCAAAAATAAGTGAAGAAAGTAATTGACTCTGATCCACTGTTTCATCCCATTAGGTTTTTGATATGTACCACCTACTCACCTAGGATGTAACTGCACCGAGCTGCAATCTCATCCCAGGCTTGGCTCGATCGTATAGAAGTTCAACTCAGGTTTTGCTCAAAGCTTGTCAACCATGTAAAGCCTAGGCTTAGGCTTGGATTCCAATGTAAACTGCTTGGCTTGGTATTCTCCTTTTTTGTCTTTGGGTTTGGTTGGTTTAAAAAATTTCCAAATTCATAGGTACAATCCAATTTAAACTTTAGATCTTTACATTGAATTCAAGAAAAAAATGTTGGAATAGAGCTGTGCCGATTGTACGAATAATTTCATGCTCTCCATACAAACACATACGAAAAAAAATATATTAATTGAGCTAAACTTAGCCACACTAGGCCCAGCCGAGCTGCGTTGAACCTTATTGCGCTCACTCTCGACTGGTTATAGTTTCAAGGTGACTTGGGCTCTGCTTGAGCTCGGTTTGACCGAGCCAAACCTAAAAACTTAGCAATTCGGCTTGGCTTTATTACAACCCTAGTAAATTGATTTTCTACTAACATTACTGATTAGATCCACAATCTAAACCCTCAATTGTGTTATTCATGGGTGTGAAGGACAAAGGGTTGATGCAAGTGTGATGCAACCACAATTCTATAGGACACATGACATATCAGTGGAATATAAATCAAACTTCACAATCTAAACCCTCAATCTTTTCGAACTTGAATCAATCAATTTTTTGTGTCCTTCCTTCTGTTTTCCTCGAGGGAGGCGCAACACGTAACTGCACCCATACTTGTATTATAGACTCAAATCTATACGCCAGATATGACGTAACATAAGTTTTTATGTTACTTTCTTTTCTTTGTTTTTTGGAAGGGAGACCATGAAAATAAAAAGGCGTCAGTAAAAAATTTAAACAAAGTATTATATGTAACCTAGGTCTATAACGCAGTTCACGTATCACACTGAAGACCTAGGACTGCAATAATTTGTGTCATGGCAGCATAATGAAATTACAATGCCCCGTCAATTGCTTGATCAAATGCCATGAATCTTATTATTCAGAAAAAAAAAAATATCTAAATCAAAATTCCAAAAAAACAAAACTTCTTTTCCTCATTATCAGTGCTTCAAAGAAGCCAGGACAAACGACGCCGTAAAAGAGCAGAACAACATATAACCAAGATAATACAAGCTTCGCTTAAACCGACTTATCAATATAATCAAGAACTAATAACTTCCTTAATGCTAACCAAAATTTAGTAACTTGAACCGTTATGAACTTTGTACTTGATACTTACCAGCAAGGACGATAAGTATCCAAGTATCCAAGCTAGCTCTTAGATATGGTTCAGCCCCCCCCCCCCCCCCAAAAATGATTCTTCCTCTGAGTTTCCTTAATTTTGCCAATCATTAGGTAGTCATCTCCATTCAACGATTTCAATCATACTGCACAAGACTTTCTTGTTCGTTTTCGGCATTTTGGAGGAGCAGTTAACGGTTGAAGCATTTTTTAGAGCAGAATGGAGCAACTTGAAAGAGAGTGGAGCAGGTTACATGTTCAACATGCTGAAAATGAACATGCCCGGTATACGACAGGCGTGCACAGTTCATGGACATAGTAGCATTTATTATATAATGGCCTCTGAACCACCATGCACAGTGGTCGAAGGACTCCCATCTTAGTACTAGCAATACTAACCCCAATCACCGAACAAAAATTTGACTGGCTGTGACGGAGCCACTAAGGGGTAAGGGGGGTCATTGACCCCCCAACTTTTCGGGGACAAAAAAATAAATGTTCAATATTCTGATGTACACAAAAAATAGATATATATTAATTAGTTCTTAAAAATTTTACAAAAAAGTGCATAGCAAATTGGTTGGCTGTCTATTGCTCCATGTGGGAGGTCATGGGTTCAACTCTTCATGCTGCCTTCTATGTATTTTTTTTTTAATCTTTTTGAAAGTCTATCGAATGACGATATTATGCTTTATTTTCAAAACATGAGATCTCGTCGAGGATAATTTTCTTAAATATATTAACTACGTGCTTCATTTTTAGAACTATTAAAGTTTATGTTATGTGTATTATTAATCTCGCCCCCCTCTGAATCCTGGCTCCGCCCCTGTTGACTGGGCTATATTTTCCTAATGACATGACCTCTTGAACCACCTTAACTCAATGGCTCCAAGAACCATGATATAATTTGCAGTTGAAGTCTTTCATGTAGTCAGAAAATGAACTTTTCCCAGCAAAATCTTCACCTGGAGGATGTCTTAACACATCATCTTCAACATTTCTGCTGAACACAAAGCCAGATGATAATAAATGAATTGCACATTTGCACTTATCTACGACAAACAAAATATGTGCATACCTTGATCATTGTTCGGGTGAGGTCTATGTCAATCTTGTTTCAAGGAACAAACTTGTCAACACGACGCTGACTGGAGTTTTCGGACAGTCATTGGGCCAAAACAGGATTCTGCATCCTATTTGATTAGGATCCTCTTCCTTGAAAGGATGATGAAGCTGACGGCAACAGACAACTCATGGAGCCAACTCTTTTTTTTTGGGGGGGCGGGTTGGAAATAAAAATTTTCAGTGCATCCAAATCCAAACCAAAAACCAGAGTCCATTATAAAAGCCAACCCACTTTCTAGGAAGGTTTGCTAGCTTTAGTTACGGGGCTATTGATCAAACATTCAATCCACTCCCTATCTACACTGGTTAACTTCATCCTAAGCAATAAACGCAATCTGTTTGACACTTCCCATCTAATGCTACCAAGAATTGTTGTATATTTTTTTCGATAAGAACCAAGAATTGTTGTATACTATGCCGTTTGATTGCACAAAACCTTTCACATCAGTAGACTGCAACCATTTTCCCCTCCCGGCAACCAACAATTAAAATGAGAGAAAATGAGAGGGGAAAGCCTGGATTGAGGATCACTACGACAAACGTTGACAGTAGGATGGAGTAGACTTGTATCTTTGCATTTTCCAATTAGGCTGGTGAGAGAAAATCTCACTACGGACAGATGAAGGCTAAGATTTCCCACCCATCGCCCTTCGCTCCTTACAATCTCTTCCTCAACCAGCTGGCCCTGCAAGTTGTAGGCCCGTTCACTTGGTCACTTTTTGCGCCCCCCCCCCCCCCCCAAAAAAGAAAGAGAAAAAAGATGACTTGCATATTTTATCTGCAATGCTTTTGAAATTCTTCCGCCCTGCACCTAAGCTAGAATGCATGGAAGCATCAGAACCTGCACCTACTGCACTTAATGTGTTCGGAAATGCTGTCTGAATAAACAGCATTTTGCATTCAATCAATAATTCTGGACAGTGAATATAGATACAAACCAAATACTCATCTACCAGAAAGACAGGAGAAAAGAAAAGAGTAAAGAAAGGAAGACAATAAAAGGAGAAAGGGAAAAAAAAAAAAAAGAAGAGCCGAGGAGTGATAATCTACACCACAGTTCATCAACATATTTGTCAAGGTGTCATCAATTTCCATAACGAAAATTCGTGCATAACTCCACCTATCGTGTGTACTGCCTACAAAAGATTTCAGAATGGCTGTATTATAGCAGCAACTGGGCTATAACACTATATATCTCACAGAAGAGGCAGCTATAACACTATATATCTCACAGAAGAGGATGTCGAAGTCCAACTCAAGAAGGTCCTCTAAAGGCTTGGTAGGGGGTGATCGGGAAATCAACTACCTTTTTACCTCTGCCCTAGCTAAGAATAGAAAACCTCTTGGTTCACACAGAGAAACCGTCAAGCAACTCCCTGAATAAGACCTTAATTCTTAGGATCCGTACAAGGGAACCGTCATGGCTTGAATCATTGACAATTGAGAGTAAAATTTATGGTTTCTCACCATAACAAACATCCAGAAAAACATACTAGTTAGAAATTAACATGACTGTCGTCAGGGGCCCTTGTAACATTGTACAATATTTACAAAAGATGAACATCCAAAACTAAAGTATTCATAGAAGAGAAGGCCGCGACGACTACTAAAGACATACTTGGTTGCACAACAAACTAAAATTGAAGTTGCTCAACAAGTCAATCACATCTGATTTGGGGGGGGGGGGGGGGGGGCAAATTTAAAAACCAAATTTTTTCCAAAAAAAAAGCTATAACTTATGATATACTAAATAATACCATGCAATTTTTTGGAGCATTTGGCGTGAGAGGAATAGAAGAGTCTCTGAGGATGAGGAGATGCCACTTCAATGTTTTAAAGATTATTTTATCAAGGCACTCTATTTTTGGGACAAAGGGAACGTTTGCAACTCTCCTCTAGATCTCTTGGATTTTGTGGATTTGATGCACTTGGGCTGTACATAGCTAATTGTACGATGCTATCTTTGCATCCATTCTTTTGTTAATATAATTTCTTTTTTCCTGGTCAAAAAAAAAATATACTAAATAATACCAGAGCACACAGGTATCAGCAAGATCTAACCTCGATTCATGCCCACATATTGGCTCTTTTGCACTGGTACTTGCTTCTGGAATTAGCTGCAAGCTTCAAAGGATGGAACATTATCAGAAACATGATTTAAGCCTAATTAGATAACATGCAACTATATTAGATAATGCAATACGATAATGGGAATGGAGTGATAACTAATTCAACATATCATAAAACAGTACTACAAGATCATATTTAACAAAAGGCTTTCTTCTAAATCTAGGCTAAAATAACAGAAGCAACAACATGTAGTCAACAAGCTGTGATGGATTGGGCCTTAAAAAACATTGAAAGTTATTGTGACAGGCTTCCACTTCTTTTGTGCTTGATAGTAAGCCGGTCCAAACAAATGTTTAATCACTCCCAACCATACTTTGCATCCCAACCCAAAAATTGAAAAGAACAAAGAAAAAAAACCAAAAGATGAACAGCGCAAATCACAAAAGCACAAAACAGTTCAAATAAGCACAAAAAATGGCAATAAACAAAATAAACTCTAGGGATATGAAATAAGCAGCAAGTGATTAATGTAATCCCTCGAAAGTAATTGCACACTAAGATAAGATCACCATCTGTTATATACCTTCACAAATAAATAACTTGTAATACATATGCTTCAAGAACACAGAATCAGGTCCAGTGGAATATCAACCAGTGGCAATGGCGCAAGGAAGAGGCCTATTAATGGGAAGCATATTGCACAAAGCTTTTGTGGAAGAGAGAAACGCTAACTCTACTGCAGAACCAGAAGCCCAAATCACTAGAAATCACGGGAGAGATTGGCGCTATAGCATTTTGCATAAGACGTGACATAAATCACGGAAACACTGCTGCTGGTAGATTAGTTCTCAGGTCTCACATATCTGGCGCTGTTTTTGCTTCCATAAGGCAGCCTTAGAGACCCTGCCAAAGAAGGTTGTAAACTGTTTTTTTGGGGGGGGGGGGGACCAGAAAATGACCAAATTCTCATGGTTATCCTGCTTACACCAATGTCACATCATTGTGTAAAGGAGCTTCAGAGAATGGACTACCTTCCTCAGCAAAGAAAAAGGAGTGCCTATTGACTCTAAATCAGCACATTGAGTTTGCTCTACAGAAAAAAAAAATGCAACAAATGACAAAGTCAAGATCCAGGTTTCTCCATGAGGTGACAAATGCCAATAAAATCAATTTCTCCACCATGCTGTTTGCCAACATCAAGATGGTGAATACCTCGGCAGCCAATCACAGCCAGAGCGGCGGAGCCTTGTTGTTACGTCATTGAAAGATCAAGAAGATAACTTTGGCTTTCCATTCTGCCCTTCTGGAGACCCTACAGAGCACAAAAAGTAAATTCAAGGCTGAAAAAACTGATAGAACAAAGTGAACAGCAGGCATTGTTGGTATGCAGCATGTTCCTCCACCAAAGTTCAAGACTTGGCAATCTGAAGTAAACACTTCCAAAAACAAAACATCCGAGGGAATTGGTGAATCTTATTCCAAGAGAGAAGAACACAAATATCCTGACATCATTTATTCGGAATGAAATTAACAGACTGTTTTGAGGCAATAAAGAAAAGAACTCCACAGCTTTTCAAAACTAGAAATTTTCTTTAAGCATAATTATGAAATATAAAATAAGCATTGCAACACGAGGCATTCACGTTATAACATCAAAAAGGCAAAAAAAAAATTATAGAAAAAGAGTCTGAAATGAAAAAAGAATAATGGAACCAGAGTTTCAAACAAAAAAGAACAGAATAGAGAAAATGAGCGAGGACAACAGAGAACAGACACCAATGAGAGATTGAGGGAAGAAGAAGACCTTGCACTGCCGAATCATTCGAGCGACAACCAAGAAACTTTAGAACCGATCAATAAAAGTGCATAGAGTGAGGTCAAATGAGCATAGCATAGAACACAGCAAAATGATTTTGAGTAGCTACAGGAACAAAGATATGCAAACAACTGAATGTCAAAAGCTTGTTACTGACAGAAGTTTATACGGATCAATAAAAGGTCATGTCTCAGGAAGTCAAAATACAATTTTTTTTTTGAGAAACTGCATGTAACTACAGATCCCGAAACCGAGCATAAACCAGTAAACATGAAGCTCATAAAAATAGATTTTTTTTTCCTCTTTTTTTGGGAGGGTGCTTCAGCCTGACCAATCAAAACACAAGCACCAATCTGTCGAAAACACATAAAAAGGGTGGAAAAACAAGTGTAAAATGTTTCAAGGTTTTATTTGAAAAACAATTTGAAATGAGCGTGCATGAAAATTCATTTGTGCAATATTTGCAAAAAAAAAAAAGATATTTCAAAGGTGGGTGAAGTAAGAACAAAGAAAACATAGAGTTAAAATCACAACAGAGCAGCCCACAGGACAAACTCATGTAGTGGCTGATGTTCGTAGGGAGCAGGAATGAAGAGCCAGAAGAAACACCACCAAAGCACTTTATTGAGAACAAAATCAAATTCGGACTAACAGTTATTGCTGTTGCTGTCACATACATCATATTCTGATATAAAGTACAAAAATGGAACTCACAAAACCATAAACCAAATAGATGAATGCTGTTGATGACAACGATGTGGCAAACAGGACGCAGCAAGATATATGGAAGACTTATATGGTTCGTATGCCACATGCTGTCATATTACACAGGATTGTAAATACAAGACTGATGTGTGCAATTTATGGGGTCTGCACACCAGTTGCACCAAGCTTTCAGGTTCATACGCTGTAAATCCAAATAAAAACGCTGCAGTCACTTTCGAGGATACTGCATGGTACAGGCTGATGTTACAAAAAAGAGTGACAAATCCGACGAATGATTGACGCCTGTACACCCACATCAAGAGATAATCCCAGCAAAACTGTCACCTGTAAGAAGAATAACAGATCCTTTTATATTGACCACTGAACAGGCAACCAGGAAAGATAAGTAAACTAGACATGGGAAACAAGCAGTCCGAGTATGTAGCATATACCCACTTGGATCATTTTGCCGAGGACATCCGCAACAGGGGAGAAATCCATTTGCTTGAAGGACCTGACTTGTTAACATGTCCTTGATCTGAGTTTGATGCTTCAGTGGGCACAACAGGCTCGGCAGCCTCTTTTTTCAAGACGCCACGGGAAGAGAATGAAGTTGATGGCAACTGAGAATTCATGAAAGATATTCACTTAGGTTCAGGAGACACGGAAATAAAAGTAAGTGATCAGGGAGAAGGAAACATTACAAATATTGATCCAAGATAATGTAAGTGGCATTGGAGCTACAACAAACTTACATCTTTATATGCATTGTTTTCTGTACTCCAATTTTTCTCCATGGCTAAACTAGAATGCATGCGAGCACTAGAACTCGCACCATTGCCAACTCGAATGCGCTCAGTGACGTCACCGGAGTAAATAGCATTTTGCCCACCTGGAAATTCATTGAAGTCAGTCACCATGCGCAAGTATTCCTTCTCCAAACCAAATCCACCATTGACAGAAAAAAGGGCAAAGAAAACAATACAAAATTTTATCATGTCCAATCAAGGATATCATAGTTCAGACCATCACTTTTAGCCCAGGTTTTATCATCCACTATAATCAGAATGCACACAGAACTAACTAAACCTGTGCCGAACAGGGAGGTCTCCAAAAAGCAATGATCATGCTATTATGGTGACATCTGAGCAATAAGATGATGAATTTGACAGAAATGGAAGCCCATCAAAAACCCATTCCATATGGTGGGCGTAACGTTAACCCATGAAATTGAAGGTTTTGACTACATGAAATTAACTTGCCCTTTCAACTTGCAAAAGTGCAGAATCTTTCACAAAACATAAAGCATCAATAAAATTTAGTCTTACAGAAGTAAAGGGAAGAATACTACTCAGATAATAACTTAGGCAGAACTTATAAATCCAAGTGGTTCTGCAATGCCAATCACATCTCATTCCCACCAACATATAGAACTTCAAATAACACGCTTCTTTAATATGAAGCAACAGCTTCTGCAGTACTATCTTCAAACAGAGAGCCAATTATATCTAACCTTGATTTTTGTCTACATCCATTGGCACTGCTCGACTGGTACTTCCTCCTGGTACGGCCTGCGAATTCTAAAACATAAACCTTGTTAGATCCAAGACCAAGAGCACACCCAGTACATTCAAATAGTCTACAAGCTAATATAATTAGCTAATGTCAATAAAATGCTAACCAATTCAACATGTCAAAAAGCAACAAACCGAGAGACAGTACTCAATAATCAGAAAGTACTCAATAATCAATCTGTCAAGCTAAGAAGCTTTATTCCGGCACCCAGAACATAATGGACAGCTGAACAGGTGCAATTCAACAGTATAGATAAATCAGCCTTACAGATACTGACCGCTAATTGTGACTGGCTCCGGCTCTTCTGCGCTTGCTGAAACTTCATGATCGTCCAATCAAATATGTAATCGAAAGAATAGCCTGATGAAAAATAACATAAACATTGCCCAAAACAGTTCAATAAGCATAAAAATGGCCACACAATAAGGCTTCACAAACAGAAGAAAAAAATATAACTAAACGATCGACCCAATCTCCCAAAAGAAAGTAATTATGCACTCGATCCCTATTATTTACCTTCACGGGTAAACAACTCGCGAAACAGACGCTTCAAGAATCCATAATCAGGCCGTTGATCAAATGTCAAAGAATGGCAATAATGCAAGTATGAGGCAAACTCAACAGGATGCGACTTGCAAAGAACCTTTGAGAAGAAAAGAGATGCAAAGAATCAGTTTAGAACCAAAAGTCAAATTCAATACTGTTCAAACATTCAGAACAACGCATGTTGTTTAAAGCAGAGAGAGACCTCTATCGGGGTTGATAACTTCTTCTCACAAATTTTGTCATACTTTTGCTTCTTTGTGGCAGCTTTAAGACCTTGCCAAGGAAGGCTGCACACAGAAAAAAGGGAACCCAACTTTTAACAACTACAACTGGAAATCTAACAAAAAAGGGCATAAATAACTAGGGAAAGTAATTGAAAAAGCACATTACCTTCCCCTCAAAAAGTACAGAAGGACATAGCCTAGTGACTCTAGATCATCACGTCGGCTTTGCTCTACAGATAGAATGACAACAACTTTAGTATAAGCTCTTATTCCATATGTAAGGAAATATCAACAGAACATACAAGGTTTCTGACTCACCAATGCCAAGATGAGTATTGCAACTCGCATAACGTGCAGTCCCGGTTAAATTTTTGTTCTCCCTAAATAAATTTTAAGAAGATTCACAAGGAATGAGACACACAATTAGGCAACCAGGGAAAAAAACAACTAGACGTGTCAGAAAACTATATCATGGAGGCACAGATACAAGTTACAAGGAAGCTATGTGAAACTAACAATAAAATGTGGATCAGGATCTTAGGAACATCTAAAATAACATAGACGAAAAACATATCAGCACACAGTCCCACCTGTAAGGAATGTGGCGATTTGTTGTTGAGTCGCGATATCTTTTTGCAAGTCCAAAGTCAATAATGTAAACCTGTTGCAGCACAATTAGCACAATATAACAGTAACGAGATAGCACAGATAACAGATGGACAGGATGGCCCACCTGATTAGCTTTACGTCCAAGACCCATGAGAAAGTTATCAGGTTTGATGTCCCGATGTAAAAAGCCTTTTGAATGAACATATTCTATCCTTGTAATCTGGAAGAACAGGTATCAACATTAGATATCGCATCAGAATATGACATGGATTAGGAGTTATCAAAAAACATTTCAGCAGCTTATGTGAACGACACGGTATCGAAGGATAGAATTGAATTGCATAATCATTCTCATTCATCTATTGCATCATCTCATATGTCTGCTATAATATCCACAATTTGGGTATGGCAAGGTGAATGAGTCCCTACCATTTGATCAGCCAACATTAGGACTGTCTTCAACGAGAACTTCCTCCCACAATACACAAATAGATCCTCTAGACTAGGTCCCAACAAATCAATCACAAGGATATTATCATCTCCATCAGCCCCAGAACATTTCACACTGGGAATTCCACCTAAATTGTCAAAAATATTACAATTTAATTACGAACAAAGAGATGTCAGTGATGAAGACAAACAAGTTCAGAAGGTTCCTAACCAAATGAACAAGAACATGAATTACACATGCTTTAAATTTGCTACATACTTCCGCCTTGGAGACTGTTGTATACTTTTGCCTCATACAGTAATTGTGGATGCTTGGTCTTTGTATTCTCCTGTTAAAAACTCACAATTAAATAAGTAAGCAGCTGACTTGATTTAGAGAAAAGTGACTCACACAATTACCATGCTCAACTTATGTCATGATAGTAAAAAATTTAGCTAAGGAAAACCCATTTGCCATACAATTTAAAATATAAAATCCTTTATAAATTCAGAGGTTCCCTTTGCTTCAGCTATCAGTGAACGCAGGGATCCCTGTAAATGGAGCGAGGAAATACAGGCAATTGTGTTCTTTCTTTTGAAAAATGTACCACAATCAATAGGAAGCAATTTATGCTTAGCCTACTTAAAGTATCTAATCAATTAAGCAAATCATTCATAACCACCTGCTTTTGCCACTACTGTCAGTTAACCAGCTCAGCAGAAAGAGGTAAAGCCAAGATGGAAAATTTTTGGGGAAAAAAAAAACACACAATCAAGCTGGCAGCTCATTCTTTTTGATTAGGCAGGCATTACAAAGCATGGATTTGGGTTCAACATCATAGGTTTTCACCCACTGGCCACTATTCACAATTTTTCTTTGCATATGTATTTAACCACTTCAAATATCACTCTTCAGTTAAATTAACCTAAATATAGCTAATTTCAGACAAATATGTTCACTTATCACAACTTAAAAGTACCATGAAATACACATTAAAAAAAGAAAAAAGTCACTACTTACAAGTTTCACAGCAACAATCTCAAAGGTATCAATATGAGTAGCTGCAACAAAAACAAACAAAAAAATTTATCACAACCAACCATAAAAACCCCAAATAGACACCCAATCATGAGCAAATTAAACAACAAAAGATCAAAACTTCAGAGCTGACCCAGAAAAATTTCACCAAAAGAACCACTTCCGATCTTACGGCCAAGCTTGTACTTGCCGCCCACGATCCGATCCATTGATTTAACAATCGATCGATCGGACTTTTTACCAATTTGCTGAAATTGTTAACCTAACAATCTGTCCCACAGCATGAGCTTGAAGAGCTGGCTAGGGTTTTTGGTGATTGAGAAATTTACGGACTTAGAGAGAGAAAGAGAGCGCGCTGGCATACGCTCGATGAGAGAGAAAGTGATTCCGGCGACTTTTTATTTGTAATTAAAATTTTAAAACAAAATGGTGGAATTTTGGGGATGGAGGTTGGAATTTAGAAGTAGATAAGGGCGACGAGGACGCTAGTGTAGGTCTTATGAGGGAGAGGGGCTGCTTCTTGACTTTCTTGGTTTCTCTCTTTTTCTCTCTTCTTTTTTTTTTTTTTTTGGGAAGATACACTCTAACATATCAAGCGCGTGTTCATTACGCAACTTTAGAGTATGTATCATGTTAGATATATATATTTGTATCTAAAAAATTTTCGTTGGGAGGTGTCTTTCTTTTTTTTTTTGGTTTGTTTATTTATTTGTTTATTTAATCTTGAATCATCTATTTCACCAGAATCGAGTTACTGTTGGTCTAATAAGGAATAGAGCTCTTCTTTCACAGATTTTCTCCATTCACAAAACTCGAACACGAGACTTTACTTAAGAAAACAAATGACAAACAACTTAATCAACCTGTGTTGGTGGATTTTTTATTATTTACTTGCATTTTTTGTGAAGGTTTTTGGCGGTTGGGAGGTTGCTTCAACTACCAAAATTTCTAGAATTTTAGTTTATAATTAGTTTGCTTCAACTACTCTTTATCATTAATTTTTTGTGATGGGCAAAATATGCAACTTCTTTGGTCCAAAGGTGATGACAAGAGAACAAAAAGTCCTTGGTAGGGCTGGTATTGTAATAATGTGAATTCATGTACTTATTTTTATTATATTATTTGTTTTCTTTTAACACATGTATTTATAAAAATATTTATTGTTCATTTTATCCATTAACATTAAAATAAAATATTGTAGGACGTTTAAATTTCAAACATTGACAACTCATAATAGCTATTTGAGGTGGATGTTATCAATACAAATAATCACTGTACTTAAGAAGTTTTTTTAATTTGTAAACAGATAATTGTCAGATCGCAAGTAAGGTTTTGAAGTGAAGGTGAAAGTTGCACATAAAATTGAGAATATACACAAGTATAACCAAGTGTGAGACTTTTGTCACTCCACATATAAGGGATTTGTATAGCTCGGGCCATCAAACAGGTCAGGTCGGGTCAACCCATTTAATAAGCGGGTCAATTTCGTGTCGGCTTTGAAAATAACTTAGATTTGATCAAAACTGAAAAACAACAAGTTTTTACACTAAACGGTTAAATTGTGTCGACCTCGGGTCGAAATCGGTTCCGTTCGTGTATCTCTCAGTAAATTCGTGTCGCGTTTGGGTCGGGTTATTGCGCCAGGTCAGACTTTGAGAGCCCTATTTGTAGCCATTAAAATTTGAACTTAAGTGGTGTAATAATTTAGGGGATTCCATTAGTCATTAAGGGATTCATATTCTACTTTAGCTAAAGTTCATAAGCAAGATAATTTGCTCACACTAAGTTTGTGACTCGAGTTGCAAACAAATTCCATGAAACGTATGATGATATTGTTAGTGGGAATGATGGATTGAAATTGGATTTCGCTCCTTGTGAAGAAATTGACAGATTGAAATATTTGGAAACTGAAATGGTCAACATTGAACTAGAAAGTGAGTACTGGACTTGATCGATTGTGCTTTGTGTTGTTGGGGTTAATCCCCGCTTTAAGGTGACAGGTGGTTTTTTGAATAGGGTTCGAGCGAAATGTAATGTTTCTTTGAAACATTGAGGAGATAGATATGGTTTAAAAAGGGTTTATGTTTTTGTGACAAGAAGCTAGTTGTCATGCAACCTTGCTATGCTGATTTGGTATTTGATCGACCTCATATTGAGAAGCTCCTCATTTGGATCCAATTTCCCAACCAGGATGCCAAATTTTGGGAACCAATGAAAAATTTATATATATTTTTATGAACATGATATTTCTACAGGCTTAAAAATAAAATTTAACGACGTGAATTATACTTGATTTTTGACGGGAATTGTATACAACATTATAAAGAAAATAAGTCAACATGATTTTATAATTATGATACAAAAATTACATTCACGTTTAAGTTTCAACGTAAGTCATATATAAAGATATACAGACTGTATGTGAGGAAAACATCTAAACTATTTCATCCTTCATAGCTATTTGGTTGCAATCATTGTACATCTCCAGCTCTTTATAATTTCATTAAAGTTCTTACAGCTTTTTACAATTTTTTACTACATCTTATATTTTTTTACAGTTTATAATTACATTTTATTGCAAAAAGATGGACCCTAGATGAGATAAAGTGAACCTTTTTACAGAACACAAACCCACTGCAAATGACAACCCGTCTGTAGCACAAGTCTCTCTCTCTCTCTCTGTCTCTCTCTCATGGCGATGGGCGACATAGAGAAGATGATAGCAGTAGGCCTAATCTGGGGATCCACAAACGCCCTGATGAAAAAGGGCGCAATCATCTGGGAACAAAAAACCCTAAATTCTCCATCCTCAACTCCCAATCAAACCCCAACCCAACTTCACCATCGCATCATTATGTCTCTTCAAAACTACCTAAACCTCATCATAACATGGCAGTACTCACTCCCTCTGTTGCTCAATCTCTCTGCTTCAGCCTCCTTCTTCGCCATTTTAGGGCACACCCCCATCTCCCTTGCCGTCCCTGTCACCAATGCGACGACGTTTGCTGCCACTGCTGTTTTCGGCATGCTTTTAGGGGAAGAGACGAAACCTGGGTATGCCCTCTTTGGCACTCTGATTATTGTTTTGGGTGTTTGGCTTTGCGTCATGTGATGTGATGTGAAGAATTCTTTTCATGGGCAGTTCACTGGTGAGTTTCGTGCTTTTGGTTACTGGGTCTCATTGGATTTGGAAAATTTTAGTGCCCATTTCATCCAATTTTGTAAATTTGATGGATTTGCAGTCTGTTTTTGTCTCTAGGTGAGAGAGAGTTCGAAAGTGATCCATGAAACTTGTGAATATTTGAGTTCCTGTTGAGTACATTCTTCTGGGTATTGGACATCAGAAGTACCTATTTGATCCAATTCAGAAAATCCGACAAAGGTTATACCTTTCTTTTGATCACACCACTGTATGATTGGAGAATCTGATCTGCCTGATGCATATTTGGGAAATTCTGAGAAATGCATAGATTGGTATTTCCTTGTAGTGTTAATTAAGATGTCTCAATTTCTGTCTTTCTTTGATGGGGATAGAATGCGAAAAGCTTCAGATTTTCACTTGTTGCTTCAACATTTTGAGTCGTGATTGATGCTTATTGTATTCATAACTTTCATTGTAACCATTTGTTAAAGAGTTCTTACTTTTGAGTTTGAACCAATTAGAGTTTAGGGGTCCTATCTCATGTTAGATTTAGCCTAGGTACAGAACAATTGCAATTGTATTCTGTCATAGATTTACTGGATCGGTTCTGAAGAATGTTGCCAACGGTTGTGTCATCATAGATCAAGTGATGCATCTGACAGTAATTCCCCTTGGTTTTGCATAAGCAGGACAATAGATGGCTACTTATCGACAAATTTGGCTTGACTTAGGCTTCAAATTGCTTGCCACAGCGAACATAGATCATGTTGGTGCGTATTACCGGCTGATTAGGATGATTCAACTGCAGTGATCATGGGCAAGTTTGTGCTAAACCGAGTAGTTTCTCATAGCTATGCCTATCCTGAATGAGATTTTAAAACCTATTGAGTGTTTTGGTTGTTTCATGTTTTGTAGTTAAGAGTGAAGTTGTGCACATATGAGTTAGCTGCCCTAGGTAGGAATCTTATGAGAGACCTTGGTAAGATCTCATGCTTAAACAATACAGAACGCAGGGATGAGTTAACCAACCAAGATATTTGATTAGCATTCCCTATATTTCCTTTTTTGTGTGGGGGTGGCGTGAGTGTCAATTTTTTTAATGGAGTATTTCTCTATACGCCTTGATATGGTATTGTGAGTGCCTGATTTCATATTGTGTAGTTTATTTTTGTAAGGCAGTCGTGCACAGTGATGCCTGTTTGGAAGGTAAGAAGTAATGTCTGAAAATTTAGAGTTTCTGAAAATTCCCCTTGGTTTTGCATAAGCAGGACAATAGATGGCTACTTATCGACAAATTTGGCTTGACTTAGGCTTCGAATTGCTTGCCAAATCGAACATAGATCATGTTGGTGCGTATTACCGGCTGATTAGGATGATTCAATTGCGGTGATCATGGCAAGTTTGAGCTGGACCGAGTAATTTGTCATAGCTATGCCTTTGCTGAGTGAGACAAAACCTATTGAGTGTTTTGGTTGTTTCATGTTCTGCAGTTAGGGTGAAGTTGTATACATATGAGTTGGCCACCCTAGGCAGGAATCTTATGAGAGACCTTGGTAAGATCTCATGCTTAAACAGTGGAGAACGCGGGGATGATTTAATCCAACCAAGATATTTGATCTGCATTTCCTTTATTTCCTTTTTTGTGTGGGGGTGGCGCGAGTGTCAAGTTTTTTAAATGGAGTACCTTGATATGGTATTGTGAGTGCCTGATTTCATACTGTGTAGTTTATTTTTGTAAGGCATAGTCGTGCACACTGATGCCTGTTTGGAAGGTAAGATGTAATGTTTGGCTATACTTCCACGTTTCTTCAAATTCTGCGTTGTTTTACTTCATTCAATTCGTGAGAAGATGGGTGGATGCAACAGCACCACTGCCACACGCACG
Source organism: Selenicereus undatus (assembly GCA_017589665.1). Classification (NCBI taxonomy): domain Eukaryota; kingdom Viridiplantae; phylum Streptophyta; class Magnoliopsida; order Caryophyllales; family Cactaceae; genus Selenicereus; species Selenicereus undatus. The sequence continues at coordinate 116,269,728 of JACYFF010031955.1, read as the reverse complement.
CTGGGATCTTGCTGAACTGTAGTTTCCTGAGATCCTATGCACCCTCCACCTTGACATGTAGAGAAGTTTACGAAGGATCCAAATTCGACCTAAGTAGTGGGTGATGCATAGATTAGGGTTGTTTGATTTGTAATTCATAAAGGTGACAGAAGTTTGTTATCCCTGCCGTGTGGAACTCGGCTCACATAACTGGCATTTGGTATTGGGTTACATACCTATATCTGGCCTTTAGATCCAGCACCCTGTGAGAAAAGTTGTACCTAATGAGCCATTCGTACAGTGATGGAACTTTGAGTTATGTATGAGTATGACCTTCAATAGAGGTGAACCATATTCATTCCAGAAAGGGTACTCCATGTTTGTCTATATTCTAGTTCAAAATGAAATGCCAAGTATACATGCATACACATAATTGCCCAGAAATGAACAACTAATACAGCTTCAATAGTACTCGCGGCTGATGAGTTTCTGAAAATTTTGTGTTCCTGGTGTTAGAATAAAAGTAGTGCAGAACACTTCAAATGTATTTAAGTAAGAAGAGTTCGAGGAAAGTATGTCAAGCATTGGTAGATATGACATGAGCTCAACTGAGATCAATGATGTACAGTATAATGAATGTTCTATTCAGAAATAAGTTTGCCAATTGACTAAATTTCTGTCAAATTATGACAAAATTTCAGAACAATGACATCTCAAACCTATTCCTACTATCTATCTCCTATGAATGAAATAACTCATCAAAAGGTACTAATGTTATATTCGGTGAGGTGTAATGTAGTGCATTGCACTGTAATCGACAGTAGAATATGTGCCCATTACTCAATTCTCCTGTCAATTGCATAGCCATGCACCTAACCTATGTAACTGGATTTTCTAACACAGAATCTAACTATTACTAGAACAAGGAGCAGAAGATCTCAAGTTCCAGAACCTGAGAATTATTGCTCCTGATTCTCCCTCCGCGAAGCTTTCAAGAAACCAATTAGGCCTCGAAGTGCAATTTCAGGGTCATCACTCTTCATAAGCCCTCCAGCCACTTCAGCAGGTGTAACCTGAACTTGCTTGAGTAGATCCTCGAGGTCTTTGTAAAGAGGGTGATCCTGAATCTGAAGATAGTTGGCTGCAAGCACCTTGAACCCGCTAAACGTGCAATATGACATGTGGATGTGCACATCCATGCGGCCAGGCCGGAGCAAGGCAGGATCAAGGCGGTCCTTGCGATTTGTTGTGAATATAATGATCCTCTCATCTCCACAAGTTGACCATAACCCGTCAATGAAGTTGAGCAAGCCTGATAGACTTACCTGCTCAAAGGCGAAAAGCACAAGAGGCTCAGTATGTGGCAAACAATCATCACGGAGTTAAACCTAGCAAAGTACCAACCCATTTCCCATATCCAAAACTAGAAACAGAAACATCAAAGGTAGAGAAAAACCCACACCTTTTCATCATCCACAGGGGGAGCGCCACCCTCAGCAGCTCTGTTCTGAAGCTCACCCGAGCAATCAATATCCTCAATTACAAGAATGGACTTGCTGGCTGTACCAATTAACAGCCTCCTCAAATCAGAGTTACACATAACCTCCTTCAAATCGAGATCATACACATCAAACCTCAAGTAATTAGCCATGGCAGCCACCAAGCTCGACTTCCCAGTTCCTGGTGGACCATACAACAAGTATCCGCGCTTCCAAGCTTTACCCACCCTTCTGTAGTAATCTCTCCTGCTTATAAACAAATGAAGATCCTCAATCAGCCCTTTCTTCACTTCTGGGTCCATCGCGATTTTGTCGAATGTTGCTGGGTGATCAAGAATTATACTGCTCCAGTAATCAGTCCCATTGTAGTCTACTGTGTGTAACTTGATCTCCTTTCTTGATTCCTTGATCTTCTTTGCCTCTGAGAGCACATACCGCAAATACCTTGAGAGGACCATCTCCTTGTGCTTCTTATGAAATCTGAGCTCAAAAAACCTTACTTCCGACTTCACCAATCCACTCCCACTCTATCTCTTCTTCTTCTTGTTCTTCCCGTTCTCACCCATCATAGTGCTACTCACAAGCAACCAATTCAGCCTCACCCCATCAAACCAATCCACAATCTCTTCGTCCTTGTCAATCCCAAACTCAACCTCCTTCTCCTTCTCATTCTTACTGGCCTTAATCCGACGAGTAGTCGGCGAAATCTTGGTGCCCAAATACACATTGGCGGATTCGAACATCTGATTCGGGGCGAGGCCGTTGAATTCGTCGATAACGATTGTGATTTGGGTGGTTAGGGTTTTGGAGAGGGTTTTGAATTTGGCGGAGAAGAAGGATTGGAGTTGTTCAGGGATGAAGTCGCTGGCGATGGTGCAGAGGAGCACGGCGGTGGCTGCGGTGGAGGCCACGGTGGAGATCACGGCGTTTGTCGGTGCCAAGTTGAGGTTTTCGCAGCTGAATGTCACCATTTTTTATTGGATTTTGAGGGTTTTTCTGGGGTTTATGAATTGAATTTATTGTTTGTTCGGTTGTTTTCGACGGTGGCGGTGGTTTGAAAAGAACTTTCCCGGTGTTTCTAATTTCTTGGACGGGAAGACCTTTCTTTTTCTTTTTTTGTTTTTCTTAATGGCTGTTACGACACCGTTTTGGGGTTATGAACTTGTAATTTGTTTGCCTTTTCTAGCAAGGATCTCTCCTTGTGGTGAAATGTAAGATTGTATAACTATCCAAAATTTATAGTTAAATATAATCAAAAGGAGAAACAAAAATATATCAAAGATTATGGGTTAAAAATCATCCTTGTGATGAAATAAATCAAAAATATATCAAAGACTAAAGAAAAAATAGTGAACACTAGCAAATCGATTCATCCTATAAAAACAACGATTAGTTTACTAGCGTAAAATCATCGATATTGTTATGTAGGAATGTCATGAGATGGTCTTGTATAAAAATTAGTGTCAAGGACTCGTGCGATGTATGAGGTTTCTCACAATTTTTCTTTTTATTGTAGTAATTATTTGTAGTTTAATAGTAAGAACACTGCAATAGCAATGTCCCAGTTAGATGGATGATACTCTTATTGCTAAATAATTGTTAGTACTTACTTGGACTCTGGTACGACGGAAATTGAAAAAATATATGACAAGTTTTCACCTAATACGATAATAATATGTCTTAAGAACTTTTTTTTTAACCTTTTTTGTCTTTTTTTACTATTTATCTAAATATATTATACAAAGCAAAAATGATTATAGGTTGTTAAACAACTAACTTAGTATAAGAGCTAATATAGTATTTGTATGTAAAATTAAAGATACCCCAAGGAGGACATGGACATTAAAGTTCTAACGAAAGTATATTAAACATCATCAAATGTTTTTTGTAATGTTGAAAGTAGTATTAATAACATAATATATTTTTTGATCAAAAGTAATATAGTTTAATGTTTGTTGTGACTAAGCATTGTCTTTTTTGTATTTGAAAAGAAAAATCTTGGAATTCTAATTAGTCTTATACGAAATTGGATAGAATTAGAAATGAAGTAATTAGAGAGAAAGTAGGAATTGCACCTATAGATAATAAGATAAGGGAGACTAGACTAAGATGATTTGGTCATATTAAGAGGAAAAATGAGAATGCACCAATGAGGAGTTATGAGGCGATTAACCTTTCGGGGTGTAGAAAAGGTAGAGAACAACCAAAGAAAAGTTGGAACAGGGTGATTAGAAATTATTTGAAGTCTATAGGTCTAACGGAGGATATAACCCAGACAGGTAGTGTGTTTCTACTCCTTCCTTTGACTTTTATTTGAGTAGTGATTGTTGTTATGTTATACTAACTATTATTCTTTCCCACGTGTGATGCAGTCCTGTAGCCCAGTAGATTGATCTTCGTAGGGTTATTATTATCGCACATCTGATTGCTTGAGTCTTAACCTCTTCGCCACTGTGGTGTCCGTCTCACCTCCCACCTCTTTTTGTTTGAATGTAGATTGCTACTAGCCAGTTAGTAGTGTGTCGCTGCATGCTGCTCCATGTATGCAAAACTCTTACCTCTCATCTGATGTTAATGTTAATTTATATTATTTTAAGTAATTAGTCTCACAAAAGAGGTTATTAGGTATTGTGTTTGCTAAATTAGTTTACCAATAGATTTTCAAGTTCTAAATATCTTCTTAGGAAACAGTATCTCTATGAGTAGTCATGTGCACAGGGGTAAATTGCCTATATCTGGATCTCCCTAGATCCTATGAAAGCGGTACTCACACGAGGAGTTGTTGTTGTTGTTGTATTTTTTTTAATAGATTTTTGGCCTTATTAATTGAAGAGTGATTATATATATCTTGCCACAAGACATGCTTAAATGTTTCGTCTCATCTTAAATTAACATATTCTACAATTTAAAATCACTAAATTTTCAATAATTAGACTTAGTTATAAATTACTAAGCTTAAATATTTATCGGTTACGCCAATGAAGTATTAAATGACAGTATGACACCCTAATCGTATCAATTTTGTTTACAAGGACATATGATGTGCGTACTTCA
>JACYFF010031955.1:116240577-116265186 GCA_017589665.1 Selenicereus undatus | reverse complement strand
AGGTTTGATATACTAAAGTCTAAGCATGGTGCCTTGCAATTCTATCTACCTAGGGATGGCAGCGGATCGAGTTCGGATCGGAGTTATAGACATCTAAATCCAATCTAAATCTGACTCTGTCGGATCGGATGTTAAATTGGATTTGTATCAAATCAAATTCTGATATGATCGGATATAATCCAATTATACATTTTTATTTAGTATTTGCATAATTTTTTATTTCCAATCTTATTTTTGTTCACTTGCAGATAACTATTAAACGCCTCTCTAATTACGAATAACTTTTCATATAAAACATTTTCATACGTTAAAATAAAAAAAAAAGTGTTGGAAAAAGAGAATATGAATTCACTTTAGATGGAAAGGAATAGATAGTAGTACAGCAGCTGGAAAGAAAGGGAAGAAAGCACAACTTTAATTGACAATGAGAAGAGGCCGAGAAGAAGATCGAGAGTGAAGAGAAAATTAATTAACAAAGAAGAGTATATTGCACATAGAGTGCAGGCGTTTTGCGGATTTTTTTAGAATTATGATATTAGGAATTTTCTATCTAAAAAAAAGGTAAAATTATTAAAAAAAAAGATATCGGATCGGAGGTTAATCGGATCGGATTGACCCTCTTCCAAATCCGATCGGATCGAAGTCGGACAAAAATTATTTTTATCGGATTCAAATCGGATTATTTTTCATTAGATTCGCGTCGGATAATTTTGCATCGGATCAAATCAGATTTGCATTGAATTCGGACTATACCCCCCATCCCTATATCTGCCCATTGTGGCTTTGAATATCTCTACGAGAGCAGTGGTGAGGACACAGAAACAAGAAAAGGAATGCTTTCTTACTTTGGATTCTCTCTCATACATGTAGAGATTACATATCAGAATGGAAAACACAAACAATTATTGAAGGGAACCAAAAAATTACAAGAATAAATAAATAGCAACACTGAAACAAAGGGAAGACATGAGGGTACTACTGGAGATACAGCCAGGGTATCTCTAGTGATAATCGAATTAGAATTGAGGAAGAGAACATTCCTTTGGGAACTGCGATCTTTTAGCATCCCTGCAGTAGTTATAGATCATGTAGTTCTTCTGAATCCATTTCATCTGGCTTTGCTTAGCAGGAGTGAGCGCGAAGAATGTAGGCTTAGTCCACCAGTTAGCTGGGTTGTTTTTGTTCGAGCATCTTCCCACGCAGTTTGGTTTCGAGCAAAAGCAAGCATTGTCTTTGTAGTTCCTAAGGCTTGCTACAAAGGGTGCGAGGGTCCAGTCGGTCTTTATGCGTCCACCTTGGGTAGCCCATTGATCCGCGTTCCAGAGACTTGCATAAAGATTCATGGGTTGTGAGTCAGGGAAGTCGATCTTCTGATTGTTGTAGTTGCGGTAGACTCTAATTGGGACATTGTCAACTAGCCATCTGCCAACCAAAAAAAAAAAAAGGGATTTAAATGAAGGATTGCGAACCAGTTACAATCTTTAGTTTCAAATACTTTACTGGCTAAACTAGTTGATACATATTTAGTTCTATTATGTCTTCCTAGAGAAGGGAATGTTGTAAACTTACACAACTGCATAGGGGTTCCAGAAAATGGTGTAGTTGTGATAACCATCAGCTGGGTTGAACCAAGGCTTGAATTGCAGCTCGCGCTTGCCAAGTCCTTGGGTGTAAATGTTTGTGTGAATTGTGTAAGGCTGCCCTGTGGCATTGCCTAGGAACTCAAAGTCTATCTCGTCGTGCTTGTCCCCAGTTGAAGACAACTGCACAATTCCAGTTTAAGTTAAAAACTCAAGAGATTCTGCTGTATGCAATATTACGTGAATAAGTCAAGAATCATTCATTTGTATCGCTTGAATATGGGACTTACATAGAAGGTGGTGACAGTGCCAGCAGAGTTGCCGGACATTAACTTGATTTGCATGGTAATGGCTCCATACATGTAACCAGACTTTGATTTTACTCCAGATCCTGTAATTTTGAACAATTTGTGATTTTCGATCAATAACGAGTGTTGAGTATTAATACCCATGTCAGAGTTCAAGTCCCACAGCCATTGGTTTATTTTTTCTGACATGAGGTCTACTCAGAAACGTATGACCCACATGGGTGGTGTTGTTGGTCTATTCATAAGAAATGCACAATGTGGGTGCAGTGTATGTGATGTACTTACCTCCTGATTTGTCCAACCGGAGTTCAGCACTGTCTGAGCCCGTGAATCGTGCACGCTTGGCTCCCCAGTTGAAGTAACAATCGTCTGAGAGCGAGGCGTCAACGAAGCATACTTGAAACACAATTGCGGAGGCAAGAAAAGCTATGAACACAGCCCTCAGGTTGGCCATTTGAACTCTTAATGAAGTGACTCAATTCTCTCTTTTTTGGTTTCCTTGTCTATGTTTTTGCGAGTTGAGGAACTCAGGGACCTTCTGCTTGGATTTTATAGCTTATTACATGCCTAGTTTGACAACCATCTCTTCACATAATTCTTCATGATTGATCCTTTGAAAATGTCTTAGCATTAGACCTTTTCTTTTATATTGTTGTTTGTCGTTACCATGTTGACATACACTTTAGTTGCATACAATTATTCAATACTTCCGCTGTTTTCTGATGGTATCTGCTGATTAATTTACTCAGCTTTAGGTGTTTGCATTGACACAAAGATCAACAAATTTGCATTTATTTGTTCAACTTAGACCCATCTGAGGGCTATTGTTTGTTAAAAAACTAGGGAATGAAACCAATGCAGATTGGTTCATGAAATGGTTTGATAGTTATTTCCCTTAAGTAAGTGCTGGTGTTCGAGTCTTGTGAATCACCACTAGGGTCCCACATGATTCCCCACATTCAATCATTTTGATAGGTCATATTTAAAAAATAAAAACAAAAATACTGTCTGCCATACCAGACAAACTAATTTGATCAAATCTGATGCCCAACCAAACAGAATGTAAGCATTATTGTGAATTGTTTATGCAAACCTGATGTAGAGACATATACATGACTGCAACAAGGGTTATGTTGCCAACCTGGGACGCGGAGATTACAGAAGACGTGCAGAGGACTATCTATCTCTTATTTGTGTGGGAAGAAGGCAGAGTGTCAGGAATTGAACCAAAATTACTTAATCATTGAAGTGGTTTATAATTATTAATTTATTTTTTAATAGCCTAACGTGGTCATATTATGTTTGTGATGGTGTTGAATGGGCCAAGACAAGAAGAGAGAGTGAAGGAAAATGCACTCAGTTTGTTGCTCCTCAATCTGCATAGCTCGCGGCTCATTTGCAGCTCCAGCCCACGGTAGCTTCAATCCAGTGAGCACCATGGGCCAGCAGTGGCTTGGGCCATCATTCGTGGCAGGCCCGTCTGTTAGGCTGCTCTTATTTGCTGCAGTTTTTTTTGGTTCGTTTTCTGAGGCTTAATGTAAGCTTTAATGGTTAATGAGCTGTTACATGGGCTGTTATGTGAGAATAATTATCTTTATTACTCACCTTATCCATGAATCATTATTTGAGCGAATAATGACTCAACTCTTGGTTTTTATCCTCTTTATTACAAGATATATATTTGGGGCTCGCTATAAATTGGGCACTTTGTATTGGCATTTTCCATGTGGTGTGTTGTCCCACTGTCGTGGGCATATTAAGGCGTTTGGCATTTGGGAGTGCCTTTAGGTACGTCCCTCTCGTGGCTACTTTATGAGAAGCTCGTGAGTCAAATGTAGCCTCTTCTATTTCACATTTTCTAAAGTGAGAGTTTACGAGATTTTATTCTTTTTTGAGCTTGTTGAGGGTTTAAGATTTTTATCTCTCTTTTGCATTGATCTCTTTTGACTCACCTTTGAGAGCATTCTGTACTCCTTTCCATTATAGTGGATCTCTATGCCATCGTTACCACCCGTGGTTTTCCCCTGATTAGGATTTCCACATCAAAATCGTATGCCTACTATTATTTTCTTAATCTTGGTTTATATTCTCTAACATCTACATCCATTCACGCTTCCGCATATACTGGCTCGAATTCTCTAATTATTTTTCCTAACACAAAGCAGTTTTAGCCGTCTGTTTTCTGACAAGAGACGTGCAGGCATTGCAGACATTTGATTGTATCAAGAACCTAGTCAGAATACTTTTTAGTTAGCAGTTGTAGCATGCTACTGCTATTGTCAGATGCAGTAAACTGAATGACAGGAGGGTCTAAATGTGACGGTTATTCAGTTTGTTTAAGATCTGTGTTCATTGAGGAGTCCCAAAGGGGAGTTCTCGATCAACTTGTACTACTTGGTTAAATCTTGGTGCTGATAATCTGATTCTTCTGAGACGTGCGGTATGTATGTGTATGTATGAAGATTTATGTTACTGCTCTTTTTATTTTCTTCTTGTTCATTACAAGGATATGCTCTTAGAACCATCAAGCATTCCATACCTATGTCACAATGTTTCATGTCTTCTAGGATACTTGACTCGAGATAACTTGGTTCGAGTTGTATAAGTTCTCGTGTGTCTCCAGGAATGAACAGACAGCATGCTCTTCCACATAACCTTCGTGCTGCGGCCTGGGATTGTTTGTCTAATTGCTCTTCACCATTTCACATCCATCAAATGCAGACAGATGATGAGATATGTGTTCTTTGCATGTTTCCATGCATTCTTCGAAGCGGAAGAACTAATGACTATAAAGGAAAACCAGGCTCAATATATGAAATTTATTCGTGTTCGATTAGTTGTCTTGATGATTCAGTGTTGTATCCAACTGAAGTATGGCAGCATGGTTGATACACCAAACCCGAACTCATCTAACCCAAACCGAACTAGTGTACAGAAGCTATACTACATATATAATTTGATTCTTTACACTCCAAAAGAGCAGAAAGAATACTAATCAAGGATATATTTGGTGAGGAGAGTGAAGTCTTTGCCCAAGTTCCTTAACAGTGTACCTCTGAGTTACAGACAATGAGTTGGTAGTTTAGGCTACGTACCACCGGATCTTCCATCCTGCTCCCTCCACACAACTTACCCTTAGGTAATGTTTGTAATTTAAATAAACCGTCGGAAATCCATTGAAGTTTAAAATTTTTTTAAAAAAATTTATAAACTATAGTACCAATTTGTACAAACATTTTGCAATGTAGCTAATACACAATAAATTTTCATTATTGAAGTTAAATTCATATTAACATTAAATTCTACTTAATTAGTAGATAATTGTATTCTTTGACAACATATTAGAGTACAAATTAAGAACAAATTATCAACCTAACAAACTAACTTAAACGTCGCAAGCTAACAATAAAAACTATCAAATTTACGAAATTATATACAAACTAACTATACAAAGTATCAAATTCAACGTATATACTTAATTCACTACAAATTTGGGTACAAATTACGCACATAAAAACCTTCTCAATAAGCGGTAGCAAATAACGGTGGGAGGAGGTGACAGTGGGGGGATGGTGAAAAGCAGTGGCATGGGCAATGGCGAAAAGCTTGGTGCAAGATTTATAGGAAAATTTTCGACGGAAAATTCGTCGGAATAAAAAAAATTTCCAACAGAATTTCAACGGAAAAATTCATCGGAATGTTAAAAAAATTTTGAATTTTCCCTCAATTCAACCTGGGGTCCAAAAAACTTTTTCAGAATTTTTTAAATATTTTCCAATGGAACATCTGTCGAAATATAAATCTATAAGAATTCTAAAGAATCTGTCAAAATCCGTTGGAAATTTTGACGGACCTATTTTCAGTCGGAATATTCTGTCAGAATTTGGCGAATTTTTAATAGTATAGAATTTTTTTTTAACTTATAAGTTAAACCCATCTAAGCCATTTTTCTTATCAATTAGTCACGTATCTAAGCATCTTTTAACAAATAATTACTCAATACATTTTAGATGCTTTGATGAAAAACCAATTTTTATCATGCTGACCAAATAGAATTTCCTCTAAATTGTTGTAATTATCATTGCCATTGTCGGAGGAAGGTTTTTGAAAGTTGCCTGATTTATTGGTATTGCCATATCATTACTATTCAACTAAAACTAATTGGTGCTATTATCCTTAAATTTAAATTCAATTTAATACTTTGGAAATTATACATAGGATTGTCAGTATTATTGTAAATAGCATATAATCTTAGACAATTAACTTTGTTACATCTCAGATGTAACAACTTGTGGCTATCTATTATCCCACTGTACTTTCCCACTGAAAAATTACAGTGGCAAATTTACCACTGTTCTCCCACTACGTTATATTTTTCACTGTTATTCCATTGATTTAATTGTAGTGGGAAATTTTCCACTAAACTCCCACTATCTAATATATAAATTGTTATGTATTTTTTTTAAGTCCTATTTCCTACTAACTTTCCACAAATAAAATTTTTTTAAAGATTTCCCACCCCCATATTATTTTAACTACTTTTTTTATCTCAACCCCAAAATCCCACCAATTCTCAAAGTTAAATTTTAATTTCCCCCCAACTCGAACCCCCCCCCCCCCCCTCACACCCCGGCTAAAAATTTTTTTTTTTTTTTTTTTGGAAACAAAATGGCTGACTTTAATTGTCAAAAAAAGAGGGCCAAAAGCTTTGGGGCAAACGTACTGGAACATCGCTTACTCATGACCCCCCTCCATTTTCGCTCAAACCCTAACCCTACCAAATTGTAGCTGTGTCTGCCGCCCAAACCCCCGTGGCTGCCCGTTGGAGGTCGCCGGTTGGCGTTGTATGCAGCTGTTGGGGTCGTTCTTATTGCTTGAGCCATCTCAGTAAATCTCTTCTGGTGGTTGAAGGTCGTCGGTGCTATTGCTGGTTGGAGGCCGTCAGTGATGTTGCCGGTTGGAGCTCATCGGTGCTGTTGCTGGAGTCATTGGCTCTGTTCTGTGGTGGACTTCTTTGTGCTTGGTGGCTACTGGGTGGCCGGCTGGTGCTATGGTTCACGCATTCCCGGGCTCATCTCAGTAAATCTCTTCCCTGTTTCTCTTATATAGTTTAACTAGTGTGATGTTTGAATATATATTGTCAATGTTGCTTCAATTTTGTTTAATTATACAAAATCCATTATACTTAGTTTGAATTTTGGGTGATAATATGGGCTTTTGTATGTTTTCTACTCCTAATTTGTCCCATGTTTGATGTGAGATTGAGCATGATTAAATACAAAATTGACTCCAAATAGATGTGTTGTAATTATAGAGTTGGTGGTTTTGATTCACAAACCCGAACCATGTCCTGAGATACGATATATCTTTACTGCCCATAGGCTAGGCTAGGCGAGCTATTTGTTGACCCTAATTCCATCTCATTAGCGCAGCACCTCCAATGGGTGTCAAAGTGTTGTATAATTTGAGGGTTGAGATGATGGGTAGCCTAAAGGTGAAAATAGTCTTCATTATTGGTTTCATAGATTCCCATTTGCTCTCGTACTCCAACACCCCCTTTTTGTGTTTCCATATTTATAGTTTAGTTTAGAGGTTCTACACTAAACAAAGCTATTGTCATTAGAACATATTGTCCTTGTATTACTCCATGGGGTGAATAGATAGCAAATCTCTGTATTAGTTTTCATCTATACATTATGTAGGATGGATATATGAATCTTTAGCCATGGTTTGCTGTTAAAATGTCATTGAGTTTTTGGTGTTATGGAATCTCATTAGATTTGCTATTGCACGATGACCATAACTTTGATATAGACACTGCATAGCTCACCTATTACATTTTGTTTTGTACTAGAGGAAGAATTAGGTTTGTGGCTAATGGTTGTTTACTCTTTATGTTTGACTTTTTTATTTTCTTGGATTTTACCCAACATATGATCCAAAAAATTCAATTACTTGATTGATGAGCTCAAATACTTCAGAATTCTAGATACAAAATAGCTAATGGGCTATTTGATTTCTACTCAATTTGAATATATGCCTTGATTAGTCTAGTAGATGAAAAGATGAACCTTGAAAGTCCCACAAAAAATAGGGTTACGCTGCCCATTGTTGTTTATGAGTTAATTTGGCTATGATTACAAAACTTACCAAATGATCTTTGCGTGTTGATTTCCCATTTTTTTCTATGCCTAATTTGTTTGAATGTAACGCTACAAAGTAGAGGTTGTACTAATATCTTTCATCCTGCCTCTTTATTTTCATGTAATGTAGCTTAAACCTATGTTAATCGTGTGAACATCACTTTAGTATACCCTAAGATTATATGGCTACGCTTAACATAAAGTTGGCTATGCTAAATTTTAAAATTTTGGGATATACATTTTCTCTTTTGTGGAGAAATGGTGGTTAATTAAGCCTAACTTAAGACACTTCCTCCCTTATTCATCAGTTTGATTCCTAATCTTATTAGCTAGTCTACTGAAGGCCAATAAAAATAAAAATGAAAAGCATACCCCAAATTGGAGAAATGTCTAATTCTAAAATTCTAATATAACATATCCTAAGCCACTTTTTCCATATAATAGTGAAATGCATCTGATTTCTTATGTCAGAATCATTGTACACTTGTATAATTGAGCAATATAATTAATAGTACTAAATATATTCTTATGAAAACTTAAAATAACCAATTTTTTCCATGACAACAAAAACAATTGATAATGAAAATGATTGTTATTTTCAAATTAACAAAAAATTACAATTTTAATGAAATTTATCCTGTGAAGAAAAACCTCCTGAAGGATAATGAAGGAAAAAAAATATGGCATATTGCTTAGGATAAATTAGGCGCTAATCGCTCCTAATTTCTGGTAACTCCATCCACTATCTCTAACCTTCGTGACCGCTTCTGGGTGCCTCTAGCTAGCTACTAACTAGTCCCAACCACTACTAGCTAGTAAAACTATGCTAACTTCCAACCAAAAAAACAGAAAGAAATACAAGCATTAGGATAATTTCAACAGTTGAGGTCAAGGCCTATAGTTGTATGAACATGTGAGCCTAATATTTGTTAAAAACCACGTAAAATCATCATGATTTGGTAGTATTGCATTTTTGAGGATGTCTGCTATTTGGGATATCCAAATACTAGAATTTAACAATATGCGTCTTTGAATGAGAAGAAAGATTCCTTCAATTTTCGACATTCTATGCTATTATTTTGACTTGCACTATCCACTGATAAAGAAAAGGAATGCCAATTACAATTAGGCGGGCAACTTCTAGGGGAATACTCAATGTTGTGTTGTATGATAAGCATAACATGAAAACAATTAATGAATTTAGGGTTGAATTAGTTGATATGATTTCGCCATCTACAAATATATATTATTATTAAAGTTTCATCTAACTAATGCAAACTATTCAACTCTTATCATAATGAGTGTGATTCAATATTACAGGTATAATTATTACCAAGGATTTAAAACGCGGATGCGGGCGCGTTTGTGGTTACGGTCACACTGACGCGGGAGCGTTCGGATATGCTGATTGCGATACAAATTGCGTCCGTCGCGGCGTGAAAACATGTACATAGTTGATTTTGTCACCTATAATTGTATTTTAGTACCACAATTCGCTAGGTAATATTGTTTTATAGCATAGTTCTTATTTTACCAAATTATGATGGGCCAATTTGACAATGGTCAAATAAAATAATATATAGACGCTTTGACGCAAATTGTAAGATTATAAAATAGTACAAACAGTACAACATTGAAATACTTTATTCACACTACTATAGAGGAGTGAATAAAAGGTACAACACAGTGACAATCATGATTTATTTAATACAATCAAATAATAAAACTGCACAACTAAAATAACAATTTCATAATTAACATAAACATAATATAATTTTTTCAATTAAATAATAAATTAGCATCATCCGGTTAAGTTGCTTCACATTTTCTATCCAAAAAAAAAACTTCTCATTAACTCAAGCCACTTATTAATAGGGGTGTTCATCGGTCCAGGACCGGACCCGACCGGACCGGACCGGCTGGACCGAAGATTGAAAATTTGGCAAATCGTGGACCCAGACCGGACCGGACCGGACCGACTCCAGACCGGTCCCGTGGCTGCGTTGCTGATAGATTGTGAATTTGTGCCCAAGAATGACAATAAGATTTGAATCCCAGACTTGTGAACAAGCTGTGTTTGAGTTCATTAATAACAAATTGTGAATTTGTGATTTTCTTATTCATCTATATGAATAATACTACCAAGTTTTGCATTTATAGGGAAAGCTTGGAAATGAACAAGAAATAGCAGTGATCGAAAAGGCCATCACAGAATTCGGGAGAGGGTATCACTGAGTTTAAAAACGAATTTACTCTGGTAGAAGAAATTCACAAATGAACAATCAAAAGCCACAAACCACATCAAATTCACAAAACCCTAGACCAAGTTCACAAAATCGAAAACCCTAGAATTGCAATTTTCAACCCTAACTAACACAATGAACGAATCCAAGCATGAAGCTGAAAATCGGAGACGAGAAGAAGAAGAAGAGCAGAAGATAAGTCAGCATATGAGCACAAAATCGGAAGAAGAGCCGAAGTAGAAGAACAGGAACTGAAGAAGAGTATAAGAAGACCGAGATAAGCTTACCGCCACCAAGCAGGAAGAAGGAAATGAGAAGGGCACCGCCGGCCAGCGAGCACCGAGCGTTGACAACCGAGAAGGGCAGCAGAAGGCGACGGACGATGTTGTCCGGTGAGAAGGAGGAGCAGCAGGGCTCGAGGGCAGGGGATTGCGAATGAAGAACGAGAACGAGGCTGAGGCATTTGGATTTTAGGGATTCAGCCGTGGAAAAAAAAACAAAACAAAACAATGAAACCCGGTCCGGTCCGGTCCACCCGGTCTTAGACCGGACCGGACCGAAAAGCCTCGATCCGGTCCGGTCCAGGCCGGTCCGATTCGGTCTCCGGTCCGGCCCGGTCCTGGACCGATTAATGAACACCCCTACTTATTAATGCCTTTAAAATGACATTCTGGAACCCTCCTCACCCTCTTTACGACATTCCCCCACTCACTCACGGTCGTTCCAACTTCTAAGTCTTCCTCTTCGACTCCTATACCTTTCGACTGCACAGTGATGCCTTCTCCCCTCTCACTCTTCCGCTTCCCCTTTCACCGGCGCCGTGTGCTTTGATTCCACCACCCAATTTCCTCCTAAGTCACCTACTTTCCTCTACCACGCAGATGCCGCACCCTGCCTCAAATTTGGCCTACCGCCTGGCCAGATCTGATTTCTTCCATGGTTTTAAAACCTTGATAGAGTTAAGGCTGAGTCAGTCGCCGGTGGCGCATTCTGCCAAGGTCGTCGCGTCCGTTCTCGTGTGAGACGGTTTTCGCACCGATTTTGCGATGATTTTCGTTTCGCCCATGGTGTTTTCCACGTCAAAACGGCTGTTCCGGAACTAAACGGTTGAGTTTTAAAACCCTGATTATTACTAAAGTCGCTATCATGAACGTCGTTCAACACTTAACCACTACATAATTTTCAATTAAAATGGATGTGCAGGTTCAAAATAAGTAAATAACGACAAGTAGTCCTTGCTAACAATCTCAACCCTAGTTGTTCCTCATTTCGATAATTGCTAATTTTTTAACTACTAGTTTGAACTATTAAAACAAAATGTGGCATATTACATATTTTAATGTATATATAAATATTTATTTGTTCTTCCATGTCGTGTTACTTCTTTGATTTTTTATTTCAATTTAGGCACCTATGATTAGTTATATGCTTACAATTATCTTCGAGTATTCATTAATTATTATTCCATTGGCAATATAAGTATCCTAACGTGAGAAGTAACAAGTTCAACTCATCGCTAATAATAGTTTATCTCTTTTAAGTAAGACTTTGACCTTTAATGGGATATGCTACTTTGAGCTTTAATGGAATACCGGTCAATTAAAGAAAAAAAAGAAAACGAAATAGTTAAAATTTTTCAATGCTTGTAAAACGTACCCATAATTATTCTCAACTATTGAAAATTATTTTATTTTGCTGAAATGAGGTACCATATATGCAGGTTCATTGTTTTGTTGACGTTATCTTGAGCGATTGAGCTATTCCTAAGACTAGTGTTCTTTTAGTGAGGCATCTACAGGTTACTCTTTTCAACTTTGAACATATATTGTGCTTAATTTTTTGCTTTTCTAGTGATGTGTTTTAAGGAATCTTAGTGATGCATGTTTTAACGTATCTCTAAATATTCATTTGTTCTTCCATGTCGTGTTACTTCTTTTATTTTTCATTTCAATTTAGGCACCTATGATTAGTTATATGCTTATAGTTATCTTCAAGTATTCATTAATTATTATTGCATTGGCAATATAAGTATCCAAAGGTGAGAAGTAACAAGTTCAAAATTTTTCACACAAAATAAAACAAGGCAATATTTCCACATAATGAAAACATTTATAGAATGAAGAGAAAGAAAAGTTACAAGTACATTTATTATTCCTTTTCCTTCTATTTTCTTATTCAAGTCAAATGTAGGTTTGACTTTTGCGATTGTGATGTGATCTGCACAAAGATTTCACCTATTTAACTAGGGTTTGGCATTTCTTCTTTATCTGGCGATTTCTAAGTTCATGAATATATTGAAAGGTGGTTTGACATTTGTTACAAAATGTCAAAATAATTGAAAGGTGGTTTGACATTTCATGAATATATTTTCGTTGTCACTGTAATGTGCGCAAATTGATTTGAGAGGTAGTTGAGCTTAACAAATTGTATGTTGTGGCTTTTGTTAGCATTATTTTACGGCTTTTGTTAGCATTATTTTGTTGGGATTGATGTATGATGATTAATCTTATCACACAGGAAATGAAAATTCCTGCACATCGTATATGGATGACTAATAGACTTATTTTGGGTCGTAGAGGGTGTACTCATGAGTTTATTAGAGGGGTAGAAGAGTTTGATGTTTTTGCAAGGCTTCAACCAGTATATTTAAGGGAGGGTAAATATAGGTGTCTCTGCTCTAAGGGCATGTTCTTTCCGTGGGTAAAAGGTTGAAGTGGGTTGAGGTGGATTGAAGTTGGTATTTTTTTTTGAAGTGGGTTGAAGTAGGTTAAAGTGAGTTGAAGTTGGTTGAAGTTGGTATATTTTTTTTGTGGTGGGTTGAAGTAGGTTAAAATAATGAGAATGTGTGATAATTTATTAAGTTATTGTAATTTTTAGTGCATTTTTTTGTTGAATGACAATTTCACAATTTTGTAACTATTTTTCTGGAAGTTAGAGGCCGGTACAACTTGTCAATTATTTTTAACGATTTGGGTTACAAATTATTAAATTTATGAAGTGGTGGGTTGAAGTTGGTTGAAGTGGGTTGAGGTATGTTGAAGTTGATTGAAGTGGGTTGAGGTCGGTATTTTTTTTCAGGTGGGTTGAAGTTAATTGAAGTGGGTTGAAGTAGATTGAAGTGAATTGAGATTGGTAAATCTAAAATGACCTACGAAAAGAACATGGCCTAAATGTAAGAATAAAAAGTATCTAACACCAGAAGATGTCAAAGTCCATCTTTACAGGAGGGGTTTCATGCATGCTTATTGGTATTGGACTTCACATGGGGAGGTTGAACCAAATGTTGGGGTGAACATGCATCATAGTTCTTGTAGCATGGATTTAGAGCATGATGATTATAATGGGGTTGATAGATTACAAACCATGGTCGATGATATTATGAAAGTACGTCAAGAAAATGAGTATGAGCCTCCAAATCCAAGTACCCAGAGGTTTTATGACAAACTGAATGCAGCTCAACGACCCTAGTGGCCTGGATGTAATAATCACACCGAGTTTTCTCTTGCTCTGAGAATGATAAGTATTAAATCTGATTATAATATGTCTTAAAGTTGTTTTGATGAAGTAGCTAAACTCATGAAAGAGACATCCCCCCCGCCACCAACTTTGTTCCTTCTAATTTCTCCGAGGTTAAGAAGTTGGTGAAAAAACTTGGTCTGAATGTCCTGAAAATAGACTTTTGTCGTAATAGTTGCATGCTATATTTCAAGGATGATGAATCTTTAGAGAAATGTAAGTTTTGTGCTGCTCCTAGATGGCAAGCTAGCAAGTCCAGCAAAGAGACTCGTAAAAAAGTTCCATTTGTAAGGATACATTATTTTCCTCTCATTTCCAAACTACAAAGATTGTATTCCTCTCGTAGTTCTGCTGAACGTGTGAGGTGACATCATGTTAATCGAAGGGAGGAAGGGATTATGTGTCACCCATCCGATGGGTAAGCTTGGAAGTAGTTTGATCAATTACATACAGATTTTGCTTCTGAGCCTCGTAATGTTAGATTGAGAGTATGTGCAGATGGGTTCACTCCATTTGGTCAAAGTTGCAAGACTTATTTATGTTGGCCTGTCATTATTACTCCATATAACCTTCCTGCTGAAATCTGTATGATGACACCCTACATATTTTTAAGTTGCATAATTTCAGGTTCGAAGAATCCCAAGGGTAAAATTGATGTGTATTTACAACTTTTGATTGACGAATTGAAAACTCTATGGGATGGTGTGTTGACATATGACATTTCAAAGAAGCAAAACTTTCAAATGAGGGTTGCACTACTTTGGACAATTAATGACTTTCCTGCATATGGTATGCTCTCTGGGTGGAGTACTCATGGGAAGTTGGCATGTCCAATATGCATGCATAGGTCAAAGGCATTTTGGTTGGGGAAGGGATGGAAAGCATCAAGGTTTGATTGTCATCGTTGTTTCTTACCTATGCATCATTCATTTAGGGGGAATGCAGATGAATTTAAAAAGGACAAAGTAGATAGAAATAGACCCCCTAAATGCTTGTCAAGTGAACAAATATGGCAACATGTGTCACAATTACCTACTATAGTTGAGAATGCTGAATTTGTAGTGGAAGGTTTTGGGGAGAGGCATAATTTGACTAAGAAGAGTATCTTTTGGGAGTTGTCATATTGGAAGACCAACTTGTTGCGTCATAATCTTGATGTAATGCACATTGAGAAAAATTTCTTTGACAATATATTCAATACCATCATGGATGTTAAAGGTAAAACAAAAGACAACGTGAAAGAAAAAATGGACTTACTTGACCATTGTAAGCGGCCAGAGTTAGAGTTTCGTGCTGGTCCTAATGGCAAGGTTGTTAAACCAAAAACGAACTTTACCTTTACACTAGAGCAAAAAAGGGCTTTGTGCGAATGGGTAAAAGAGTTGAAAATGCCATATGGATATGCTTCTCATATGTCCAATTGTGTTTATATAAGCAATGCTACATTATCAGGGATGAAAAGTATTGATTGTCATGTGTTTATGGAATCCTTACTTCCGACCGCCTTTAATGCATTATCAGAGTATGTATGGAAGACTCTAACTAAATTGAATCAATTTTTTAAAGATTTATGCTCAACTATTTTGCGCGAGGACAAGTTGCTAGAAATGGAGCGAAATATTCACGTGATTCTTTGTCAGTTGGAACGTATATTTCCTCCTAGATTCTTTAATGTAATGGAGCATTTGCCCATTCATTTGCCAAAAGAGGCGCTAATTGGAGGTCCCGTGCAATATCGATGAATGTATCCTTTTGAGAGGTAATTAGATGTTTATGTCTTATAATTATAGAACTATATGCATTTGTTTGGGTACTTTATTGACACATCTTATTACAGATTTCTTGGAAAACTTAAGAAAATGGTGAAGAATAAGGCTCGTGTTGAAGGCTTTATATGTGAGGTGTATTTATACATGAAGACAACTTATTTTTGTTCATATTATTTTGAGTCTCGTGTGCCATCTATGAGGACTAGATGTAAACGAAATGAATATGAACTCCATGCTGAAGGTGTTGAACCAACGTTATCCATTTTCAAACTACAAGGTCGTTCGGCAGGGAAACCGGAAAAGCGATACTTGAATGAACAAGAATATAAGGCTGCCCACCTGCATATCTTGTTAAATTGTGTGGAGATTGAATCTTATATAGAGTGAGTGATATGCACTGCTAAAGTCTATTAGGAAAATTATTTCCTTATAGTTTGACTTTTACGTGGAAGTTAATCATATCACTAAAAATGCAGGTTTTTTAAACATAAAAAACGAGGATATGCAAGCTCATTTTTATTTAATGAGGTTTTAGATGGGATAATTGTAAATGAATTTATACCCTGGTTTAGAGACAACGTAAGTTTCCAATATAATATATAATAATAGTTCATATGAAAAGTATTGCTTTTCATAGGGATTAACTATGGTTTCTTTTGTGATATAGGTTAAGGAGCTTCAATTGGGAGATGTGAAGTATTATCCTTACTTATGCCAAATAGCTATGGGCCCTAAACGAGTCGTGAACACATATCATATTTACTTTGCTAATGGCTACAAATTTTACACTCACAAATGGAGTAAAGGGAGAACCACAATGAATTGTGGAATTTGTGTCACTGGAACAAGAGAAAGGGAGTTTCAAAGTAAATATTATGGTATTCTTAGAGAGGTAATTGAAATAGAATATTCAGGTGAACCTCTTAAGAAATGTGTGTTATTCAACTGTGACTGGTTTGATCCGAATCCAAATTGCGGTATGAGGGTGAATAAAAGCTATGGAATAGTAGAGATTCAACATGATAGGCGATATAGAAAATATGATCCTTTCATATTAGCTTATGTTGCAATCCAAGTGTATTACATGTCTTATCCACAAAAAACAAGGGACAAATTACCTTGGTGGGTTGTGATTAAAACCAAGCCAAGATCTAGACTGGATAACTAATACATGTTGCTAGTTGCATATCAAGAGGATAACATGTCTAACGTTAATGTTATGGCAGACCATGATGTATGTATTCAAAACTTACGATATGATGTTGGAAACTGTGAAGATATTGATCTTAATATACTTGATGTGAGTGAAACAAGAGAAGAGGAGGAGAACGATGAAGAGGAGGAGGTAGAGGATGAGGAATTTGAGAATTTCATTAGTGATGAAGATGAGGAATTAGTTGTTGGTGATATGTGTTTGGATGATAGTGAGGATGAAGATGATGATCCAGATTCAGATGACGAGTAATGTTTTTATGTTAAGTTTGTGCAATTTTTGTTGTTGACTTCGATTGTTAATTTCTTATTCTATCTATGAATACTTGTGAGGATTATGTCTAATTACAGTTTGAATGCAGTTATCATTTAATTTCTCTAATTTGAATATTGTTATGTTTGCTATGGTACGTGTGAATAAACTTGCATATATTTTTTAAGTTATAATGCCAGGGTCAACTTCAAGTAAAGGTTTAGTTAAAGGAGGTTGTAGACTTATCCGCCTCGTGAATTCTAGATCAACACCTTCAAATACTACACCAAGCGACAGCGCCAATCTTAGCCTTACCCCTGACACAACCTCAATTCCTAACCGTACTTCTCCCCTTCCTAATCCAGATGGTAGCCCTTTTTCATCCCCTAGAATCCAAACTCCAATTTTTAACTCTGAGGAATCACCACAACTTGATGTGGATGATTGTCGTAGTATTTCTTCTGCCATGCAATTAGAAAATCCTCCAAATCTTGATTCTTCAACTGAAGTGAATAGTACAAGAAGAGGAAAGACTCAGATTTGGCCAGATAGAAAAGGTAAGATTACTATTAAACTTGAGTTTCATTTAAATAAATTCCGATGTCATAGTCTTATGTTTTATAATAAATGTATTTTTTTTTTGTAGATTGTTTTGCCCGGAGTTTCATGGGAAAGTCGTTCGAAAAATCACTAAAATTTATGAGGGAAAATATGATGCTGCTTATCCTTCATGGGGGAAGATTCCTTAATCAGTTCGTGATATGTGGTTTAATGAACTCAAGACAAGTAACTTACAATTTTCTTTGGAGTTGCAACTTTTCATCTCTAATTTATGATTGAAACTTAATAGCCTATGTCATGGTTTGCACATCCTAATAATATTATGTGATGTATTTTAGAAATAATATTGGTGGAAGGAGCATCATGAAGTGGAGATAAGACAATGTTTTGAGTTTCGTGGTAGTGAGACACTAAAAGATGCATTTAAAGAAGTTCGAAAGAAACCTGATAAGCGTCCGCAATGGTTAGATGAAGCTATTTGGAAAAAGCAGTGGGCGTATTGGAATTAAGATACTTTCAAGAAAAAGAGTGTTGCTGCAAAAATGAATCGTGCCTCAACAATGGGTGTTGGTTATTCTATTCATACCGGTGGTTCCATTCCGATTAATATGCATAAGAAGAATATGGTAATGTGCTGTAATGTTTATATGTCGCTATTACACATTCTGTATGGTTCTTATGATGGCATGTTATAGTTACGAAACTGAAATCAAGTTGGTAGTTGGAGGGCTTGAGGTTGAACTAATGAGTGCTTTTAAGGTTCTCTGTGGTCGATGTTGTATGAAGAGGACGCCTGGGTTGTGATTGGCTGCAATCGTGTGGATTGCGAGGCCATGTGTGGCTTATTGGCATATTCTGCCAAGTTGAATTGTAAAGTGCTTGAATGTGTTACGTGTGAACCCTTCCCCTTCATGTCGTTAGGCTTTATCGTAAGTTTGGATGTCGTTAGGCTTTTATTTCCTTTATTATTATGAATTTGATTGGTTGGCATACTCCGAGCGAGTGACCCGTAGAGTTGTGAACTCCGGCGTGTAACCGTTGAGCTTATTTTAGAGTTTTATATACTTCTATTCAGTGCAGAGATTTTTTGTAAGGCTTTTAGCCTGGGAAATGGTCAGTTTTCAGGGGAAACTCTATCCGTTTCGCCCTAAAAGTTAAGTGAGAAGTCATTAACATCACCAGCCCTAGGGGTTGGGGGTGTTACACTTATGATATGTTATTTGCTTATGTTTTGCTATGTTTGTTGGAAGTAAGACAATATGGAAACGCCATTCTCACATTTTGCCTACGTTTGCCATGACTTTTTTATTTTAGCTCTCTTTATTCCATTTTTCTTTTGCGTCTATGTGTTGAAAATTAATAATAGTACCTAATCATAGTTCATCATATGAGTAAAAAGATTGATGAAGGCGAGACTCCTACTGTGAGCAAGTTATATCTTCACGTACATCAAACCAAAGGTAGTCAATTGGTGGATGACAAATCAAAAGCCGCTCATGTCATTTGCTTCGTATCTTTATATTTAAGCTCATTATAGTATTTGTTATGTACAACTAATTTGTAAATGAAACACTTTTTTAGGAGAAGTATGTACAAAAGCTCTCCGAGACTCAAGTAACTCAATCAACTCAAGTTACATTTGATGGTTCCACCGCATCGACCCCAAGTGAACCTTCTTATGATGAGCAAATGAAAATTTGGATTGATGCAAATGGTTTGACAAAGCGGGGTCGTCTTTGCGGGTTTGGACCTGAATGAGACATTTACACAAACTCTCAAGTCCCATGTTCCATCCAAAATCGTGGTAAAGCTTATACAAATACATTCGCTGCTTTAGTTGCTGAAAACAAAAGGCAAAAGATTGAGTTAGATAGTCAAAAGAAGGTTTTGGATGATGTCCAACCAAAATTAACTTTGGAGCAAGCTAAAAGCAAGAAACAAACCAAGAAGGTTCATAAATATGCCAAGGCAACTCAAGATATACAAGCACAAAAGTTTCAATGACACTCCCTTATGAAGACCATCATTCCTAATCTCCCCCCATCTATACCGGTGATAGATTCATTGAGTAAGAGTGAGGATGGTGGGGAAGATGAGAATGATGATGGTGGTGGTGGTGCGGATGAGTGATATTTGGGTTTGAATGACCTATTTTGTGCACCCAAGTGAACCTTCTTTTGATGGTTGGATCAATGTTTGTATATTTTGATACTCATATGCATTTCTAAAAGTTAGCGTTTTGTTGTTTGGGACTCTATTTGGGTTATGTGTTAATTGGTACTCATATGATAGTTGGGTTTGAATCGCCTATTTTGTTAGTTGGGACTTTATTTTGTAATGTAAGCAAGCTTAGTACAATCGTGAAGGAACCGGTTGGTTGGTACGTTCGAATGTGATTAATGCACCGGTGATATTTACAGTACATGTGTTTTTATTTGACAGGTGCATATATGATGTATTGTTTAGTATTACGTTAACAGGTGTATGTACATGTACCTATTTGTACAAATTTTTGATTAAATTGTTCTTGATTTTTTTCCCATTGTTTTCCACTGTAAATTTAATCGTGAAATTTTTTCATTATTTTCCCCTGTTTTGACTACAGTGGGAAATTTCCCACTATTTCAATTATAGTGGGAAATTTTCCCACTGAAGTACACTTCGCGGGAAAATCTCCTGCACGGAGCCGCAATAGATGTAGTGGGAAATTTTTCCACCGTATGTGCAACCAGTGGGAAACGGCTTTTTCCTACCTCACTTTTTCCCATTGGTATTTGTAGTAGGAAAACAGTGGAAAATTGTCATTTCCCACTGAATATTTCTTATTTCCTACTGAATTTATAGTGAAAAAATCGTCGATTTTTGATAGTGCTCAAATGATAGGCTAATATCAAAGCGACAAGAGTCGGTGTGATAGTATATAAATATATACACATACAAAAAAAAAAGAAAGAAACTATTTTGGGTGATTGATTTGCTTTTTAAGAGTACTTTGATCAATGCCAAAAATCTACGCTAGTGTTGGCGGCTCAAGCAATTAAAAGTAAAGTTGAGAAAGAAAGCAAAAGAGTTAAAAAGTGATATGAATGAAAAATGCTTTTTAATTATAATTAAATTCATTATGGATTCTACGATAGTAATTAGCATTATAATACCAACGCAGAAGTGGTTTGACACTTGTTCACTTGTTCCCCTTAAGTAAGATCTCGAGTTCAAATCTTGTGAGTGAAGAAAATGTGTGACGTGGGGAGAGCTCTATCCTTAATTATTGGACGAACAGTAACTCAACTCCAGTAAAATGAACAATCTAAGACCGAAAAAATATCTGATCGGAGAATTATACCTCTTATTGAACAAATCGTAGTTCGACTCCAGTACAATAAAAGATCCAAGATCCAAAAGTATATATGTAATACAGACAATGACTGATGGGTAGAGTGACAAGGAGACTCAAGGACAAAAGTAAAGATGAAAATGGTAGTGGAATTACTATTTTCCTTCTTTTTTTTCTTCCTTTTCCCCCTCAAAATCCAAACAAAGAAAAAGATGTGATTTTCCACATTGGGTGAAGCTCCTGTAGATACTTTTATGGTACTAATTACCCATATTAGTGCTCCCTCTTTTTCTTTTCCTTTAAAATCCATTACAACAATTTAAATAAAAAATTAAGAAATGAAAAGGGATGGGAGCAAAATAAAGGAAAAATTTGGCTGATTGTTTTCCAAGTTTTGTGTAAGGTGCTTATCCTTAAAGTTCATATATATATATATATATATATATCATGCTCTTAAGAATAAATCTAGTGATTAAGCCATTTGCTTTGATTTCTGATCAGGCAACATGATTCGGTTCGGATTCGATTTTAATTTCTATCTTGGATCAGATTATTTTCAGTTGGGGTTCATTTTGAGTGGGTAGAAGTTTGGTCCAAAATAATAAACTTGTTTTTGCAAGAAAAACAACTTTGATGAAAATATTAAGTCAGGTCCGATTCGCTTAGGGTCATTTCAAGTTTTGGGTCACTTTTTGGCCAAAACTTCTACCCATCAATGAGTATTAAGTCAACTACCTAGGGACACATGTTGGCTTCACATCAATGAGTATACATTAAAATAATTCACACACACACACATTTGTGTGTAGCATGTAAGAACTCATACTCCCATAAGCACATGATATTTTGCACGCTTTTCTTTGTTCAGCTTATTTTTGTTATTTTTATTTTATGAAGGGTTGCCTAATCCATTAAACGCACATATAGGACAATCTAACGAGCCATGTACAAGCAAAGGAAGGGAAGAATACCTCAAACCCACAATACCTACGCATAGAAGTCTGGTCCCGGCCCCTCCTTTCCCCCTCACATCTCCGAAAACTACAAATTAAAAAGCGTGAATAATATAATTGAATCCCACATCGTTCATGTGAAAAAGACACATTGTACCAATTGAACTACAAACTTTTGATATCCTTATGTAAAGAATGTCACATTTTATAGTCTATACTAAACAAAAAGAAGAACACATCCTGCAATTCTAGTGTCATGATCAGATGAACCATTATTTACATGCCGATGCAAGCTTAGCTCAACCACCACCAAGGTGCTCCAATTTAGGAGACTTAGATTTGAATTCCTTGATAGTAATTTACTAGGATTTGGATTTTCTCTTGGAGAAATGTATAAGAGGCCTTGGATCTAAATCTTACTTCTTGAGACCACAACCAGGCCACTAGATAAGGCTGTTGCTCATTATTGCCTATTTTTTTATCTTTTTATTTTTATTTTTTAAGCTGCACAATATAAGTATAAAAAATCATTTTTTATAAGGGTAAATATTTAATCCAAATTCAAATTCAATACTCCAAAAATTCCTCCACCAAGCGGAGTGTGGAGGGTCTGATGTAATAGTTTTACCCTTAAATTTGATTGACCCTAGATTTAAAAACCATAGACTACATTCCATTCCATAGAAATAAAGCAAAGGAAGTTTAGAGAGCCATTTTGCTTTAATCTGTACAATCCAAGTCATAAAAATAGTCCAAACTTGCACTTTCAGTTAGACAGATTTCAAACAAATTAGGATGAATATTTATTATCGGAGACTATTGTCCAAGAGGTTCATTGGACTAGTATTACTTGATTAGATCCCAAGAATGTGTACTTAATATCCTTGAGTTACCCTTCATTTAGCATATATAAATTTAAAACATGTACAACTACTACTTAGTTAGATCCCAAGAATATGTGTATTCATTTAATTTTTTCAAATTATAAGTCACGAAGACATTAAAATGAATTAATTTAAACGCATGGTATGGGGTTTCCATATCTCAATTTGATTTTCACTTTGCTCCATGACATAAGCTTTCTCCCCATGACTAAAATTTTTTGTTTTTATTTCCAAAACCCAAACCCTAGTGGAGTCTCTCGTCAATAAGAGAAGCTAGATGGTTGAAATCAAGATACAAGACAAGAACAACTGTGTACTAGTGGTTAGTTTTGTTTTTCATCGAGAAATGTTCAAAATCGAACCGAAATACATCTTGAATAGTAAGTTTGTTGGTGTTTGTTACGGATTTGGACCAATTGCAAGGTATAGGACTTGTTCCACATTGGTTGTATGGGTAACTGATGAGGGGTTTATAGACCAAATGGGCTCTCTCACCTAATAGGCTAGTCTTTTGGGATAAGTTCGCTTGTTTGGTCTGTAACAATTGGTATCAGAGCCAACTCGGAGTCGTGGCCTAGAAGAGCCAGCCGTGACCAACGTGGCCGTGACCAACGAGGACTCGGAGTGGTGGCCTGGGAAAGCCAGTCGTGACCAACGAGGACGTTGACCCTTAAGGGGGGTCGAATGTTACGGATTTGGACCAATTGCAAGGTATGAGACTTGTCCCACATCGGTTGTATGGGCAACTGATGAGGGGTTTATAGACCAAATGGGCTCTCTCACCTAATAAGCTAGTCTTTTGTGATGAGTTCTCCTGTTTGGTCTGTAACAGTGTTAAAAAAAAAGGAAAGAATACGTATTATGTAGGATCCACATTAAAATTCCAATGTCGTTTCGGAATTGTTAACAAATTTTCACTCAATCTCCATTGTCAATATTTTGATTCAGATGGATCATAAAGGACAATACAATATAACTACGATGCAATGGGACGGGGTTTAGAAAAATTAAATTTGGAACCTAACATATTGTGAGACCTGATATACCCAAAACATCAGTTTTAGCCATTAGATAGGATAAAAATAGTAATCTAAAGTGTTAATACTAGTTTTCCATCATATGTTATATCATATTTTTTTTTAAAATTAAGAACCATAAATTCACAGAAATATTAAAAAATTATATTATAAAACAAGCACAATGATTTCCAGGGAACGTATTTGATGACAGCACTATCCATATAAAAAGCATAATATATCAATAAAATAACAGTAAATTTAGGACTTAAAGAAGGGAATTCAACAGGAGAAATTCCTATAAAGTTTGGATTTATTTTGCTTTATTAACCCTATTCTTTTTAGCACTCCTTCAATATCTATCTTTCTTTCAATAAAGTGAATAACTGTTTAAGCACATCTAGTGCTAATAAATCGGGGGGGGGGGGGGACTAATAGTAGTACTTGAAACTTTCCTTGGTGATCTCTGAAATTGCATGCCAAGGTTTGACAATTATATATATATATATATATATATATATATATATATATATATATATAGACACACACACACACACATATACATGTGTGTGTCTACGGTCAGGGACGCTGGTAGAGGTAAGATTGCCTACATCTGGATCTCCACAGATTCCGTAAAAGCAGGACCAACATTAGGAGGTGTTGTTGTTGCAGTATACGTGTGTGTGTAAAGGTCTTACATGCAGGCTCATGAATAGGAAAAAAAACTACCACTCGAAGAACTTTGCTCCCAATGAGATGCCACGAAGTCGACTCTAGTTAATGTCCAAAAAAAAAAAGAACTCATGATGCATATATACATACATACATACATACATA
>JACYFF010031955.1:116218524-116240177 GCA_017589665.1 Selenicereus undatus | reverse complement strand
AAAAAAAAAACTATAAATCTATGTATTTCTAATTGCTGCTTACAAGTGTGGCCAAAGGAAGGACATATGTCCCTCTATTTTCTCTCCCCTTTTCTTTTCTTTTTTTTTTTTTGGTTTCTTTTTTCTTTTGTCCTGTAAGCTGCATGTATGCAATAATCATAAAGATTATGGAGACCTATAAGTATGTAATGATCTATAGATTCACAGTTTGAGCTCCAAATCCAGTTCTTCTTGTTCACTTGACTCACTATTCTGGCTGTTTGATCCACCTGTTGTTTCGAACAATCCATTCCTTGATTTGTTGTTTTGCTGAAACGAAAAAAAAAAAAAAGAAGAAAAACCCCACAAATTATCAAGAAATCAAAAGATTAGATACTGAATTTTTTGAAATTAATATTAATATTTAAGATATACTTTTCTTATTTCATCTAAATCATTTTTTTTTTCGGGTATGATACCTCAACATGGCTTAGAAGATGCCTAGTGACCATGCTTGGGGGTTGCATGTAATGTTGGCTCTCTGACATCGGGCCGAAATTATTAGGGTTCCATCTGAATTGAGAAGAAGAAGAAGGAAAAATTAATTACTTTGATTATATTCGGCATGGAATTTAGAAATTAATATTTATATATGATCCTCAAATTGGAAATAAATCTTGAAAATTACAACAAAAATACAACACATACCTTGCTGTGGTGCATGGCTGAGATTCACCATATCTGATGTTGCCTGTCCTTTCCATATGATCTCCCATTCCCATCTTCATATATAAGTAATTTATTAAATTCATAATCAACCATAGATTATGATAGATTATAAGATTTAAATCAATATACTAGAATCTAAAGACAACAAAAAATAGAAGATTTTGTGATAAATCTATCCCCTGATCACTACAAGGTTCTGGTCTATTGGAAACTGAAAATAGCAATCTCTAAACTGGAAAATCCGGTCTCAATTTAAGTTTGAAGATCGAATAGAGATTGGAAAAAGGGCTAACACCCCACCCCAAAAACTATAGCTGTAGTAAATCAATAACTTAAAGGTGTACCATATAGTCTACAAAATCTTGGGGGTGACCTAAATGCAATGTTAAATGTTTTTAAAGACCCCAATAACTATGTTTGCTTCTTTGGGAAATTATTCTTTATCCCTTTTAGAGCAAACTCTTTTTAATTTTAAATGAAGGGCATTGAAAAAGCGGGATAACTTTCTTTTTTATGTCAAATGATTATAGGATAGAGAAGGTTTAATGCCAGTAGACAATACAATGGAGGAAGGAAGAGGTAAAATTGAACGGACTTCATACAATCATTACTGGGTCCAAAATTTTTGTGTTTTGAGTTTTTTTGTGATTAAAAAAGAGTTATTGTACGAGGATGAGATCTGTAACTAAAGGTAAATAAAATATGTTGAGATAAGATTATATTTGACGGAAACATCATGAGTTTAAAGTATAAATTAAACCATATATTTATTAAAGTTAATTAATAGTAACTATATGCAAACCTTTGATGCCACCCCTCCCCCCCCCCCCAACCCCAAAAAATAATCTTGACGTATCACAACATAAATAAAAGGACAACTTCATGTACATTAAACTGATAAGAACAAAGATTACACTTGATCTTAGCCCAAAGGTCGACAAAGGTATAACTTCATGCATGTTAATGCACAAATTTATACATATTAATCAAGAAAATAGGTTTACATCATCTACATCTCCCCCAAAATTCAATGGCTTTGTATATTTCACCTTATGAAAATTTTACAGTAGTATTTTTCAGCATACCCATACTTTTAAGGCACCTTCATTTTATCAGTAATTTTAAAATTCAAATTTTCTATTAAAGTATTTTTAAATAAACAAATTAAATGAAGATTCTAGAAACATGAATTAGTTAAAAATTTATACATTGCGGATTAAAATTTTCACATATACATATATACACATGTTGAGAAAGGGTGTCTAATTAGCTTTTCTTTTTTTCTCTTCTCTTTTTTTTTTTTAATGAACACCCATCATTGATATGGAAAATCTGCCCTAAATATATGGTGGGTATAATATATTTTTAGAATAATTAAGAATGTAACTCCAATCATTAGTAAATGAGAAAATCCAAAATCCAAAATCAAAATCCGCCTTTATATATGAAAATTAAATCTAGATAGACTTACCATGAAGTTAGGAGGATAACCAAAGGAAGAGGATGAAGCAATGGAAGGTGAAGAATACCCAAATGATGCAGCCTGATGATGATTATACCCTCCTTGCATCCTCATATCTTCTTGCAAATGCTACCTCATACCAAAAAAAAAAAAATAATTAAAAAATGGTCAAATTATAAAACTTCCCACATAACTCAATGTTCACTTCAAAAATAAGTACATATGTACACATATACACATAGTCTCACTGTGATTGATGAAAAAAAAAAACTCGACATTTTTGAAATAATTAATCATATGAAAAAGAAGGTTGATTTTGAATGAGACAGTCTGACAATGTAGTCTGATCGGAAATTGTGAGATTGTCTCAGACAATTCTTATCCAATAAATTGTGGAAACTGAAAGAGGAGATCGATCCAAATCGAGTAGCAGAAGAGAGAAAGTTAGTTACCTGAAAGGAAGGGTGAGGAGACGGCGGCGCCGGAGGAGGGAAGGAGGGAAAAAGAGGGTGGTGGTGATGAGGATGAGGATGAGGAGGAAGAAATCCACAAGAGGCCATTTGACTTTGCAATCTAATCTTCTCCAACTGAGCAACACCAAGTCCTCTTTGAGGTTGCTTTGGTTTCTCAGAGCTGTTGCTGCTTCCTCCTCCACTCTTACTCTTGCCCTTCTTCCCTCCTCCTCCTCCTCCTGATGATGATGATGATGAATTATTTGATGAACTCCCACCTCCATTTCTCTGATCATTACCCATATACCCACTCCTACTACTACTGCTACTGGCTTCTCTCTCTAGATTAGATCGCTAATAAATTAAAAAGTGGGTAATTAGTCAGACGATGATGATGATGATGATGAATTTTTTGATATAATGATCGATCTGTGTTCCTCCTCCTTTTAAAGGTTAATTCTCTGATCTGATCTTCACCCACCAACCTCAGTAAGTATTGCTCCGCTGGATCAGATTTTTTGAGATTTATTAGTATATATATACACTCTATTACACATGGATTCTCTCTCTCTCTCTCTTCATGAGCATATATTCTATGGGAACTTCTATATATTGCCATTTTCTCTTTTTCTTCCCTTTTCCCCCATTTTTTGGGTTTTTTTTTGGGGGGGGGGGGGGTTGGGATAGGAGATATTATTGTTGAATTATTGGAGATTGGCTATAAGATAGTATTTTTTTATAATGTACATAATGTTTTTTTTAAACGTGGGAAAAATGGTAAAATGAGAAATTTGCATTTTTTAGTAGCAAGGGTTTGCTCAATCCAAGCCATACCTAGAGCGCGTGGTGTATACATCTATTATCTTCTCGTGTAAAGGGTTTTTTTTTGGTAGGCGCATTATATTACGAATGGTTAATTGATCGGATTTATCTAATTCTAGAAAATAATCGATGTCAAACATAGAAATTTAAGGTGATGATTGACATTAGGTACAGTACAATTTTAAAAATTCAAACAGCACAGATCTTAGGCATAGTAAAAAGACATAGTGTTTAATATGTTAAACCTAATTGACAACGTATAGTGTTAACTTTGGTAATCGAGAAATCTTCAATTTAATTTGATTATCTATGAGTATCTTTATATATGTCATTGGAGCCTTGATAATGCTACTGTGTATTGAGAATAGTTTTTCTGTTTTCAAAACCAAAGCAGCATTTATATACTTCAAGTTCACTAGATCTAAGGTGCTTTCAGAGTATTTCAACATATGACAGATCAATAAATTCCCTTCGATCTATTTTGAATGTACAAATCCTGTTCATATCTTATGAGTTGTATGAAGTTTTGTGATTTGATTTCCTAAGGACTTTTTTGTTGCTTTTGATCATTCTTTGTCTTAATTAGCCAATTTTGGTCCCATGTTGCATGTGAAAGTAGTCCTAGCATGTCTCCAAATTGTTCCATATATATATATATATATATATATATATATATATATGTATGTATGTATGTATGTATGTATATATATATATATATTTACAATTTGTATATGTAAAATGGAAATAGAAGCTAAATAAAATATAGTGCAAAAATGGACCAAATCACTGTTAAATAACAGATTCTAAAAATCTTGGAAGCAATCATCTAAAGAGATTGTCTTCCAATGAGAAGAGAATCATCTCACCAGGAAGGGACAAGCTGTAATTTTTTCTAAATTTGGATAATTTTAACTTATTTTGTGGGGCTGGAAATACAGTCTATATAGTACATCTTGATCTTGTATTAAATTTACCAGCCTTGATTTTCAGATTTATTTCTTTTCCAGAAAATATGGTCAGATTTAATCCAATATATGAACCAATTGGTTAAAATATTTTTCTTGTTTGGGGGGGGGGGGGTGTGTTAGAGAGAGAGAGAGAGAGTTAGCAGATTGTGAGTTGCCAAAACAGCAAAATCTAATTGAGTTGTTTGATGCAGGATTTTGTGGGGTATATATATTTAATTTATGAGGTGTTTTGTGTGGTGGAAAGTGAAAGAATCACCCCAATTTCATATCCCTAGAATGTGAACTTAATTATTAAAAATTATCTAAATCACCCTTGATTAAGATCATTATAATTTCTTGGGCTTCTAACAAAATCTTTGTTTTCCATTTGTTTTATTTTATTTAAATGAGATCAAAATCCACCAAACTACATCTAATGAATAGATATTCTACCAAAATCTTTGTTTTTACTAAAA
This sequence comes from Selenicereus undatus, assembly GCA_017589665.1. NCBI lineage: Eukaryota > Viridiplantae > Streptophyta > Magnoliopsida > Caryophyllales > Cactaceae > Selenicereus > Selenicereus undatus. Next base: position 116,235,310 of record JACYFF010031955.1, on the reverse strand, counting down.
AGTTTTCATAATGCTAAAAAAAGATCAAGTGAAACAAAGATCTAGAGCATTTTTAATGAAAGTTTTTAAAATTGTGAAAGAACCAACTCAACCAAAATTTTAAGCTGATGATTGATGAATAGGTTTATACTCTACCATACACCTCACGCGAATGCCCCTTGGACGTGAAACGTGGACGCTACAAAAGCTCCCCCTATTTTGCATAATAAATCCATACGGAGGCTGTTGAGATTTGAACTCGAGACCTGTCGCACAGAAATGCTCTGATCCTATGTTCAAGAACCAACTCAACCAAAAACTTAATCTGATGGTCAAAGGTCCAAGAATAAGTTTATACTCTAACATACTCTCTTATGCGAATGTCCTTTGGACTTAAAGCGTGAATGCTGCAAAGACCTGTCTATACCTTGCGCAATAAATATGGGAGTTGCTGAGATTCGAACTCGAGATCTCTTCCCTATAAAGGCTTTGAAATCATGTTAAAAAACCAACTCAACCAAAAACTTAAGTTAATAGTTAAATGTTTAGGAATACATTTATATTCTAACTGTATAATTGGAGACATTAGTAAACATACATTTTAAATCAAGTGCCCTGACCAAACTAGTGGTGTTGAATCAAGTGCCCTGGCTTAAGCTGATGCTTAAAGAACCAAGTTCTTGATTAGAGTTAACTGTATAATTGGGAAAAAATGGTTAATTTGCCCGTTTGTAATTGGTACTGTCACACTGACACAGTACTAATTTGAGGGTATTAACAGTGCATTTCATCAATCTATGTCAATTTGCCTGAGTGTGCTGGATATCAGGATATGTAATGATAGGCCATATAATTTTGTCAAATCTCACAATCCCATCCACTTTAATTTGTTTTTAAATTATTCCAAACAAATCTAGGCAAACAAAGAGAGACTGAAAAGTTATTGTTGATAAGGCTGAAATTCCAATATATAAAATAATAATTTTAAATGGTTTATAGTTCTATAGGGACATCCTATTAGTTAATCAATTGCAATGTCATGTCATTTTTTAGCTAGTTGCTCCATTTTATAGTTGTAACTTGATTTTAAATTTGTAATTTGACTATTATAAACCAAATTAAATAAATCAAAAAAGCAATTCCAAATATAATTATTGCATCAGCAATATACTGATATTCAAATCAGTTTTATAAATATCGTACCGTACCACCTAGTACACGCCGAGAAACCGCACAAGCTATTGTCCGGGTTTATACCGGTCAAATACTGCTCTATACAGCCAAATACAGTCAAATACTGCCCAGTATACTATAATTTCAAATTTTCTATACTTTAATTTTTAATTTTTTTTGAAATTCACAACAGTCTGAGCCCGGTATAATAATACATAAATTCGATATGTCTCGTTCCAGTGAAAAAAATGATGATAACTGTGATATAAATGCAATCAAAGTGCAAACCAATAGAAGCACTATCTGTCCCAGATATAGCAGTAAAAATTTTGCCCCCTCTTCTACACCCAAAATTCTCAACTATGAGGTGTGAAATCAATCCATGGATCAATGGGACACAAAGTCCCAAATTCAAATATTAGCGAGAAATCTACCTGTATTTCCTTAACCCAAAACTTTTTGGCCAATTGCTACCCAGAAAGGTTTTGCTGAAAGCAAGAATCATAAGCGTTTATACCGTTAAATCGATTTTCAACGAACAACAACAACAACAGCAACAACAAACCAAACAAAATGGAACAAGACAAAATTTCATAAATGAATTTGGCATTATTGTTGTGAGCGGGAAATAAATTGAAATTTCATAAATGAATTATTATAAGAAAATGACGTTAAATATTTGAACGTTACAATTGTTTTACATTATCAATTCCCGAGGACTATTAACTCTGTTGGGTTATCTTGAGATAGGGTTTCAATAAAGGTAATAGCCCATACTTACCATTCTTTAAAAATTGATTGATTTGTCTCTTTATTTGAGTCATCAACCTAACATATTGTCGATGAGATCCTAGCCAAGTGGTTAAGATTGGAGTCTTGAATACATTAGATCTAAAATTCGATTCCCCATCCTCCATTATATTGTACTGCCTATATACCTCATTTTAACAACCTAACATATTAATTAGTTAAGCATGAAAGAATGCATGGCAATATAGCACAAGAAAGTAAACTCAACCTAGTTTAAGGTATGTAATTTGCTAAATTTGATTTACAACCTCAAGAGAATTAGGCATTTATACTCCAGAAAAAGGCTAATATGTCAAACGATTAAGTTTTTCTTAGGTCCTGTTTGGCAAAATTAGCTGTCTAGGTAGCGAATAGCGGTTCAGGTAGTAGTAGCTATTTAAGTAGATGATAACATTTCTAATTAGCTGTTAACGGATAACTATTTAAATGAGCGGTTCAAATAAATGTGTTCGACAAAATTTAGCTATTGGGTTAGTTGATTAATGTAAGTTGACATAAAAGGATACCGATAATTTCTAAATATAAAATTTCCAAAGGATATTTTTTGGCCAAAAAAATATGAAATTTTACTTCCAAATGCCAAAAGGTAATACTGTTTGCTTTTCAGAAATGTTGTTTAAAAAGCTAAACGTTATTTGAAATACTAGTCAAAAGACTAAGTTGCTGAACACTAAAAATTAACTGATTAGTATATTAACTTTGTCAAAACACTAAATACTATTACCGAACACGACCTTAGAGTAATTAAGCTATTCACTTATTAGACTTCTTATGTAATTAAGGAGAACTTAATAAGCTGTCAACAAACAAAGATGATTCTTGACTCTTGAGAAATACATTAGTAAAATAAAATGACAATATTTCCAAATGTACACGAAGTGACCATGAGGCATCCATAACACTCAATATATAGTAGTCATTTATAGTTGTTACTGTTTAAATTTATTCTATTTTCCTTTCCCTTTTTTTTTAAAGTTCGAAGGTCTTAAATGTTAAATTAGTTAAAATAAAATAAATACATCAATACATACATACATACATATATATATATATATATATATATATATATATATATATATATATATATATATATATATATATATATAAGTTGAAATGAAATTTTATCCTGAAATTAATTGGTAATGAGGCGGCCAATGTACTTTTTATGCTTCAATATCTATCCGAATAATTTTGAAACAATTGTATTTGGGCTAATAAGATTTTAGTCTAATCATGATTCAAATGAAATCATTTTTTTATTCATGTCAACTTCAAATATGTATGTCATTGGTTGCTCAATAAGCTCATCTTGTATAAAGTTCAATTTGGGTTCAATTTGACGTCGATCGGTCCAATAGGTTAAAATTAGACTAGCTTGTATTGGAGATCTGGGATTGGGAATGAATGTGAATTGTTCGTGTTAACCAATCGAATACAAGTCAATTCTACTAAGATCGATAATAAAACCTAATAAAGCCTGTCTTATTTATGATAGTACTAATTTTCGAAATCTTCATAAATAACACTGGCTTACGCGAACTTAATTATTTTTTTTAAAACCTTATTATTATAATTATCCAATATAACCAATAGTACTAATTTTTTTGGCTGAATGAGCCAATAGTACTAATTAATAGTAACATTGTAAATTTTTTGAAGATTCTTTTACCTAATTTTTTGTATTTTCTTAGTTTTTCTGTAATCTGGGTGACAAATTAAAGTAATTTAATGTAAGCCAATATATAAACCAATTATTCAGTTAATGTTTGATTTCGCATCATGCATATGATAGTCAAAATCTAGGCAAACATCCTGTCCCTACACGCTTTCAACAAGCATTAACAAAATTATAGGTTGTCCCTATTGATTTATGTTAAAACAATAAATACAAGAACCAATAATTAAAATTAATAATACTACATATATAATTGAAGTATTCCATATATATTTAATTAGTAATTAAGCTAACATATTTTAATAAAATCATTTCTTTTTTCCAGTGTCATGAATCACATGATACTAAAAAAATAATGATTATAATATGAGTTCATGCTATGGCAAGCTAAGATATATCTCAATTTGAACGTTGTATTAAAACAATAAATGACCAATAGGATATATGGGACACTCGAGGCTTTGATTGTGCCACGTACATGTGTCATTAATCTTTCATTTGACCTAATATACATGCATAATGCTCCAAATGTTAATTTGACCTAATAATAGGCTAGAGAAGAAAAATAACAAGTTATACAGCAATAATACTACATTTCAGTGTGGGTTCCGCTTTCATAGGATCTGAGGGAGATTCAAATATAGACAAGTTTACCACTATAGAAAAATAACGAACTATAGAAGAACAAAATGTAGGTGTATGGCTCTTAGGAGTGGCAATGAATCGGGTTTGGATCAGGTGAAAATCCATCCATCATTCGTGAAAATCCAATCCAATCCATCCATCCACCATCTGCGAGTGAAAACAGGTAGATCGAGTTGCAAATGAGCGATGAAAGATTATGTGTACTGTGTTAGCAAATTTAAAAGAAAAAAATAAGTTTTGCGTTTTGAAAAGTTTATAAAAGATATTTCAGGTACAATAAACGAAAAAATATCATATTTATCATATTCATTTGGCAAAAATCATAAAATTAGAAATATAATCGTCCAAAAAATAATAAAATTGAAAGGACAAAAATAAAAAGTAAACTAATTGCAAATAGGGGATAAATAAGTGGATGACTAAGCGAGTCATGAATCGAGTGGCAGGTAAGATGGAGCATCACCGGGATCCAATCCAATCCAATCCGTCAAAGTATCATCCATCATTAATCCATCATCTATATATTTCAAGTTTGCACCCGCTTTTTCAGATTGGGCGAAACAAATATCTATCGAAAGCAGGCGAAATTGCCACCCCCCTAATGACCCTTAACTTGCAACAAAAAAAAAATGCTCATATTTGTCAACCTGTACTGTGCAAGCAAAAAGCCATGGAACATAACTAAAATGTGGAATTGGTTGGGATTTGGAATTGAACAAATTAATGTCGAAAATAGTCTTAATTTAAAAGTACAAAATAAATTAAATTAGTTTGTCTAATAAACATAAATTACAATTTTTAATTTAAGTGATGCATAACTACATTCTTAAGACTTTTATATTCCTATATTTCTGTTAGTTAATATGAATTATTTTCTTTCTCAACTAAAAAATTAAAAGTAATGAAGTTTTAACCACTAGACTTTGTTCTTCCCTTCTTTGATCTCCTTACTCACTATTGCTTCTATGAAATTACCCTAGTGGCTAGTATGTGTCAAGCTACACTAATTGATCCATTTCATCATATTTGAGCTACTATTGATTCAGTAACGGGATAAATTAAGGGGAACTTTACAAGATTCAAATTCGAATTCGAGACCTTTACAAGATTCAAAGTAACGGGATAAATTAACGGGATAAATATGCTTCTATGAAATATATCACATATTTTCTCTGTTTACAAGATTCAAATTCGAGACCTTTACAAGATTTAACTTCGATACCTTAATTAAGGGGAACAAATTCTAAATTACTTGAACTAACCTATATTGGTTACCTCACGATCCCATATTTGACTTCCGTATCATGCAATGATGATGAGCATTGATTGCATTAATCCATATTTCTCGACAGTTTGGTTGATAATGATAGGTCAGAAATCAAAGTTATTATTTAAATTAAATTTCTAATATGAAATTAAACTATATAATTGTATACGACGGTACATAAATTTTGGAACTATAATTAATTATTTTTTCCATTAAAATTTGCAAAATAATATCTAAGGAGTGTTAACTCTATTAATTTTCAAGTATGAAAATCAAGAAGGGATAGATCAACCCAAGAAACACAAAAATAATAGTAGAGTTGCAAAAAATTATTGTCAATTAAGTGGGCTCAAATCATCCATTAAAACAAGAAAAAAAAAAAAAAGTGGGCTCATCAGTCAACTCTTTGGGATACCCACCTAAAGATGTGCCAGTTTTTAGGAGAAATTAGATTAAATAATTGAGGGAAAGTCCTTTTAGAAGGACAAGCTATAAATTGTTTACCTCCAAGGGGATCCATATCTAATGGTCACATAAATTTACTGTATTTTTTAAGAAAGAGATTAGGACTCCATTTATTAATCATTTGATCAAGATATATTTTGATAGTGGGCCAGGTGAAAATAGAATATACTCGAGAGCGTATTGTATTATATCTCTACTATTTTATATTTTTAAATTTAGGGTGTCTTTTTCTTTAAATTTTTCGGTGAAAGAAGTTTGAAAACTAATTGTATTTAATAAATTCTTCATTTGAGCCCCTCTTTTGTTTTATTTATTTGTTTTTACTTTATTTTTGCAACTGACAAACCATTAGCCCCTTGTAACACGTACATTTTTATTGTGCACTATTGTTTTCGATACCTCTCCCCGAAATTTCTAACTTCGCACTGACTCATGGGGATATACTTTTTAAAAGTTTATCTCTAGTTAATTACCAACCCCCCCCCCCCCAAATACAGTGTAGACGAAAAGAAAATACCCACACCAATAGTTGGGTGAAAAGGGAGAGCAATATAATGAAAATAGGTATAGAGTAAGCTTGGATCAAAACAAAATTATAATAAAATCAAGGTTTAATGTAGTTTGATTTTGAGAAAACTTGTTCATCAAGATATATTTTATTTAGGATTATCGATAAGATTTTCATCTATTAATAAAGATTGAGATGCTGGATGTTATAAATCAGGAAAAGAATGAGATGCTAATTAAATATGTTAAATATTAAATTTAGTTTTCTTTTCTTCCTATACAAAAGGAACAGGAGCCTTTGAGCAACGGTAAAGTTGTCTTCGTGTGATCAAAAGGTCATGGGTTCGAGCCGTAGAATTAGCCACTGACAAAGTCATGTTAGATTGCCTACAATTCACTCCTTGGGGTGCGACCCTTCCCTGGACCCTGCATAAACGTAGAATGCTTGTGCACCGGGCTGTCCTTTGTTTTTTTTTTTTCCCCTTCCTATGCAAAACCTAAAAAAGAGATAAAACATAAGAAGAAGAATGAGAATAAGAATCAAAAGACAAAGAAAAGTGGAATTGAAGGACTTGGACAAGTATAGAGAATATATATGATATCTAGAGTAGATTTTCACCAGATGCAAAAAAACTTTGAGAGGATCAAGCATTATTACTCCACACTATTCACAAATCAACATCAATCCTATTTTTCATTTAATTAATTAGTATAAAATTCCTTAATTAAATTAATATTTCTATTGATTCTAGGACTACAAAATTGAGACGTGGATTAATCTATTTTTGTCTCAAGATTATCACAACTTTATTTGTACAATCATGAAAAAGTTTGGGAGTAAAATGAATAGGAAAAAGGGGGAAAAAAGAAAAGAAAAGAACCATATGATTCTTTACAAAAATGGTGTAGGTGGCCCAATGAAACCTCAACAACTCAATTAACATTAATTAGCTTTTTTGCTAATTAATCATCTTTATTGATAGACAAAATCACAAAAGGTGTCAACTTTTTGAAGATTAAATATATTTAATTTTGTTTATACATGTGCTGTATTGTTAGCTCGGTCACTGTTAAGAATATATATCATCCTTTAAATATGAGATTAATTAAAGATTCGATTTTTATTCTAATTGTAACTCTTTAATTTGAAGAGGCAAAAGTGGCCTGCAAGGTAAGGTGGCTTTATTATGTGTAGTTGCTATGGATTGAAGTCGGTTGATGTGGGAAAGCTATTTTGTGTTAAGTGCTTAAAGGAAATAACATCACACTCGAAATGCCATTATGATTGATATAATTTAATTAGAAGCTAAATGAATTTCATCCAAAATAGACAACCGTTATGTACATAAACAAGTCATATAGGACATAAGAAATGCGAATAAGAACACATGATGAATAATGTACAGACGAAGGTGAATGACATAAAATTAAATTTCAAATTCTTCGTTGTACTATATATGTAAAAAAACACACAAATTATAGTAAAATATATACACTTAAGAGTAGAAACTCATAATATCCAACTTCTATTTTCTCTTGCACCTCCTTGTGATATTTACATGTTACCTCCTGTAATTACCTTTGATATGCATTCCACAGTTCCATTTTGGAACGAAGGAAGGTGTATCATGAATTTATTCCATGTTGCCATACTTGTTTTTGGAAAAATTAATTCGATTGCCATTTTGATTAAGTTTGAAAGAAGTCACAATTGGCAATTCGATATTCAATATTTTTGTGAATATAGAATTTAGAATTTTAATATAATACTTCCAAATCTATTGAATGAAATTTATATTTGGCAATTAGAGTTTTTCTTAATTTCGTGGAATATTTTTAGCATACATTTTTTATTAATTTTTTATTTGAATTTTGAATATTAAAGATTTGGAGGGAATGAATTCTATATGGGTAGTTTTGTTGAGATGCGATGTGGTGTTTGTATCAATTTGACAAAAATATTGTAATTATAATATGGATTTAAATCATCTTGATTTTCTTTCCTTTGTTTTCAATCAAAAGAGACAAATTTAATAAATATTAATCTGTCATCTAACATCTATACTGTAAATCTAAAGCAAAGAAGTACAATCTTGAATGGCAAAAAAATATCTTGTCTCTAACTTGAAGCGTACTGATCGCATATGCTCCCACGTAAATTACAGTTTTGAATAATACAATATTGGAAAGAGATACATAGATATGTCATGATCTTCTTCAAAAATAGATCTATTGATCTAGTGTAGATTTTTATGGATGAAATATTCTTCTGATGTGGAAGATTGCAATTGAACCCTTGGAAGCCATTCAAGAGTCATTTCGGACCTTCAAGTGATGCATCTTATAAAACACGAAGAATAGCAAAACAGACTAAGACAACTACCTTAAAAAACTCTCACACAATTGTAAAGATAAATTTAAATATCTAAGTTAGACCTGATCAAATTGAGAGTCAGGTCTGGTTGAGGATCGGATCATGAGGGTCAGCAAACATGATTTTCTCGACCTTAAACCTACCTGACCCTCATGCGAGTCGACAAATCCTTGATCCTGACGCTGCTGAGACCCTTGGGTGATTGGGTCATACTCGACCCTCAAACATTCCCTACATAGGAGATGAGATTTTTCACAAAGGTAGTATTTGGTTAAGGGGAAAATGATTTTCCCAAAAAGTAGTTTTTCAATTTTTTGTTATTTGGCGCAATAAAGGATGGAAAACTACTTTTCAAGAAAGATAATTTTTCGCCCCAATTGAGAAAAATGATTTTCTTTTTTAGAAGACAGGAAGTTGATTTTCTTTCTTCAACTCTTTGATGATATGGTCAATTGAATTTAGGTAAAAAATTCAATTTCAATAGTTTGGATCAAAACTTAACTATCTGATATGAAATATTAAAATAAACTTAAATCTAAATTTTTAGCTCAAACTTCTTTCATTTGATCGATATTTATCTCCACTACGACAATTTAATCAACATTTTTTGCCGCTAAAACAATTAAGTCGACTCGCCTGTAAAATAATTTCAACAGTTTTGGATCAAAACTTGATCATCATATAGAAAATATTAAAATAGGCTCAAACTCAGATTTTGAGCTTGATACTCTTTCATTTGCTCAACATTTTTTTCTACAACAACAATTCAATTAATATTTTTCGCCCCTTAGACAACGCAGTCAATATTTCTCACCACTAGAACAATTTCAATAGTTTAGATCGAAACTTGATCATCAGATATGAAAATTAAACTACACTAAAATTCAGATTTTGAGCACGACATTCCTTCATTTGGTCAACATTTTTCTCCACCACGACAATTCAATTGATATTTTTCACCACTTAAACAATTTAGTTGGTGCTTTTCGTCATTAAAATAATTTAAACGATTTAGATCGAAACTTCATTATCTAAGAGAAAGTATTGAAAAAACTCAAATATGAATTTTAAGCTCAAAATTCCTTCATTTGATCAACATTTATATCAACTATGATCATTGAGTCAATATTTTTCGCTATTTAACCAATTTAGTTGACATTTTCCTCTTTTTAATAGAATATGATTTATCTTGTACCAAACAACAGAAAATGTGACATAAAAATCAATTTTCCTTGAGAAAACATTTTCCACAGAAAATAAGTTTATGGGAAAACTATTTTTTTTCTAACCAAACACTACATAAGTTTCCTTTTATTATAAAGTTCAACATTAAACATCTACAAAACAAAAGGCCAAACGATAATATAATATTCCAATGAAGTGTATCATAATTACAAACACTCTAAGGTGTAATTCAGTTATTAAACATTTAGTTCACTAAAACGACTACTCCAAACATCAGAGAGGGAGTGTTAAAAGATTACGAGCCAGTAAAATTTAGAGAGATAAATGGGGGGAAGGCTAAGGCCTAAGAGGAGACAATAAAGTAGAAAGCGAAAAGGTTTTGAACAGATGAAATTCAAAATATCTTGTTTTGATTTTAAAAACATTTATTTAAGAAAAGTGAGACGGCAGGTCGAGTTAGAGTATTAAAACCTCTACTTAAGCCCGACCCTCATTGTAGTCGGGTACCCTCAATTTGACGGTCAGGGTGGGACACAAAAAGCCAACTCTAATCCTCATTTTTGAGGGACAGGGAGAGGCGGGTTGGGCGGGACTCAGACCGTTGATCAAGTCTAATCCAAGCAAAAGGAAAAATAACTACTCCTGATACCCAATAGAGAAATAATGAAGAAAAGGGGTTTGGAATGGGCGAATGGCCAACCCATTCCTGATCTACAATGTGAAGAAAGAAGGTGGTAGTTATGGAGTTTGTCCTGAGGAGAACTAATAGAACCATTGGTAAATGAGATTGGCAAAAGGGAAGGATTAGGAAAGATCGGGAAGAGTTGACAATTTTTTTTCTTTTTAAGGAATAGGGATGCATGGAAAGAAATGGTAACAATTGAGAAGGATTGAGAATCATAGGATTTTTCACGTTAAATTCTCGTCTCCTATCTTTTATTTGATCATGCTTTATTTTTCTTGATTTGTTTGTCATCTTATATTTCGCTTTCACTAAACTAATTGCTCGAATATTCACCCTAACACATGATATCAGAAGAAGTTTTGCCTAACATTGTATATATATTAACTGCATGTAACATAATAATATTAATAATAAAAATAAAAACCAAGACCTACAGGACATGTACTTATGCTTGCATTATATACAAAGAAAAGAAAGAGAAACAAACTACAACCCCCCTCCCCAAGACAAGAAAAGAAACCCTCAATGCTCATAATTAATTACTAATATGTAAGACAAATACAAGGTGATAATTAATCAGATTGTGATAAATGCAGTTAAGGAACTCATGCATCCACATAATATGGAAGCTAAAAACGTTAATCGAGCAAATCCAAGCTACGCTAACTAGCTTTATGAGTATCCCTTCCTTATAGCAAATTTCTTTTTCTTCTTATTTGTTTGCAACAATTTAGATAGAACCATTATGAAAAGGTTGTCTAAACTTGTATGTACTCCCCCCTCCAGAAAAGAACATATGTTTTTCCACAAATGTTGATGATGATTTAAACAAACAAACAATTATAGAAAAATAAGAAGATACGACAACAAACCAAATACACTAAAAAATTAATTTTCATCCATAATTCTTGATCTATAAGCCAAAAAAAAGTATATTGAGCCTCAATCTGTATACGTGGTGAGCAATAATATTATGACTAGTGAGTATTAGTATCATGTTTGTTGAGCGTATCTAATCTAGGGTAAGAACCATCCCAAGAGCCAACCCATGATAGTTCATGCCTTGATCAAAGCAAACTTTGCTTGGTATGGCAGCTTGCAATTCAAGTCTTCCACTCACCTTCCAATTGGGGCTAACCTTGGCAAAACCCTACTGACTTGGGACCCTCAAGAGGTCTAGAACACTTCCAATTGATCATTTTGGGGATTCTAGGGAAGGATAAAAATGGATAGAATGCACAAGTAACTCCCACTCAATAGTTAGTCTAGTGCACATGGTATGAGTTTGAGCCACTTGTAGCCTATGCTCTAGGTCATGTAGGTACATTTTTATCATCCTAACTCAAAGATTAGAAATCAACTCTTTCCAATGAGTCAAGTTGTAGCACTGTTGAGTCATTAGATCCGTAGAAACTTAGCCTATATTAAAATTTGACAGTGCAAAACTGTCAGTATGGATATAAAATTATCCAATTTTGAGAGCTTGATTACTCAAGCTAAACTATGTTTTTATTTAGGAAGCTGTGGTTTAACTTTTTGAGAACCTTTTTGTGTTATCTTTAATAACATGAAAAGAGTTCCAGGCTACATGTTTGGGCGCCAAAAGTGAGCATATAAGTATTTCTAATTGCTTGGTTTTTGATCATGTTCGAGATTATTTTTGGGTTTTACTTGGTTTTGTACATTTGTGTAGGGACTAATGGTCTTATGAAATATTAAGGTCATTAACTTGATGTGCAACACTAATTGGAATAGATTTTGAAAAGTTGTAATCAAGTGACAAAAACTGGGGCTTCAAGTAATTTCCTTATTATGATGACTTTCCTAATATTGATCAAGAGTGTAGAATAAGAATTCTACTCCTGCTAGAATTTGAAAAGTGAAGAAAGGCTATCAACACTATAAAAGGAAGCCTTGACCATCATGCTTCATCATCATCTTAGTTCATGTTTTAGTTTAGATTTTAGGAGTATACCGATTAGTTTAGTTTAATTCGTTCTCAAAACCTTTGATTCAAGTACTACTTAACTTTAATTCAAAATTGAGTTTTTATTCACCTATTCGATTCATCTTTCAATTTCTACTTTCAATTAGTTGGTAATTTCCTTCCTCTCTCTCCTCCCCCTTCCTGATTCAAGTTTACTACTTTCTAAATCGTTTTGCTCATTTACATCTTAGTAGTTGTTAGATCCAATCATGTTTAGATTAGATTTAATTTCCACAAGTTGAATGATTTCTGTTTTCATATTTATTGTTTACAATCTAGTTGTCATGGGTTAGTAGCTAGTGGCCTAGATTTGATCTCAAGTATTATGATTTGTAAGCGTACGCTTGTGGTTAGAATTGTACCTCCTTTTAGGATCGGAGCATGTCACTACATATGGAGGACATAATTCAACATGGTACAAAACCAAAAATTGTCCAAAACTCGTGAGTTTGGACCATATCTCTACAATGACCCCATCGGTAAGTGTGTAGGCCCAATCATATCAAACAAGAGACGTTAAGATTTTCAACGAGTCTTGTTGTACATATTTTAAGCCAATAGATCAGCAGATATGGTCATTAGAAATCGAGTCATGTGATCTAAAAGCGACAACAAGTCATCTCGTTCACCTTTTGTACTCCTTTTACTTTATTGTCTCTAGGATGCAATTGGCTGTAATTTCTTGCTTTTTCTTAAGTGTAATAGCTAGTTTAAAGGTTCATCTACATCAGGATATCGACCTCTTAAGTTGTATTGGATCAGATTTGTCATAGAAATGAAAATTGAAAGCATTTAGCTCTCAAAACGCTCTCTAAATCTATCTAAATTTTAGCCTAGTCTTGGTGGTGTTTTAGGAGTGGTTCCTTTGGCTAATTTCGGGTAGACTGTAAAAAAATAGTGTAGGAATCTTGGTATTGGGTGGTGGCTTACTTTTAGCTCAATACACACCTTTTTGCATGGTGTGGATTTGTTGTACTCACAATTTGCCTAACTGGTTTATCACATGCTTCAGTAACAATCTCCGCGTACATTGTTACATGCGCAGTGATGCATGCAATGATGTCAGCATGTGGAGGAAGTACGCCTTTTGCTGATGTCCTACGTGGCATGTGTTTTGCTTGCTGCCAACGGCACAATATTTATACGCTCCCACAATGCCCATATGACAACTCGTACTAGTCTTACAAATCACTTAAAATAATATGTAATTAGTCTTTAAATCTATGTTACATACGGGTAATTTTAAAATTTTAGCTCAACTATTTTTAGAAATATTATAATTAATTTTATAATTAGAATTTTTAAAAATAATAATATTAACATATCTGTAATTCATTTCGTTGTTTTCTTCATTGAAATAGTTAAAAAGATACTATTCATTATGTTACTTTAAATCACATATTATTTAAATTTATATTTTTAAATACATTTTAATAAATGATTAACAGGACACATGTCACAACCGCAGCATTAGAACTCATTTAAATAGACATATATACATATATATGCATATATATTTATAATTAATTATATAGATGACTAGATGAACACGTGAAGTAGCAAGTTAATTATAATTAATTACTTTAACAACTTAATTAATTTGCAATAAGACCCCTGCTTAACATTGAGTTTTGAAGCCTATCCTAGTCAATGCATAGCTAGGAATATATTTTTAGTTTTTCATTTGTCTCTATGCATCAGTGTGAAACCAACATCCTCCCACTGATTTCTCAATCAAACATCTACAAGTAGATAAAAATAGTGGTACTATTTTATGTGATTAATCCATCCTATCATTATTTTATTGCTCTATTATTCATTGGAAATGTGCAATTTTTCGTACCATTTTCCCATGACAAAATGACTTGTTGAATCATATTCTTATATGCCTATGCGCTAGGCATAGTTAATTGGCCAAGTCTTGATAACCCTAGAACGATTTAGCAAGCACACAACACTCTGTAAGTACCATTATTTAAATTGCTAATATTTCTTAATTTTTAAATTTTCATCTATATCAACCTATAATATATTATTATAATGTATATTGTTCTATATGCAATCCATTTATTATCACTAGATTTGATAAATGGGTAATTCAGTTTGGTTTCTGGTCAGATCATTTTTGGGTCAATAAGATTCGCTTTGATTTCGGTTGTGAGCCTGAGTATTTTAGGTTCAGGTTGATTTCTAGTCGATTGATGTTTCATCCAATAAGCTTAGTTGTGCAGAAAAATTTTGCGCGATACTGTTCTAGTCAAGTACACAGTTCAATCAAGTTTGAATCATTTTGGGTTGTAATTCTACTTCAAATTAGCTATTTCCGATGTCAATTTGATTATGAATTCAATTATTCAGTTCGGATCTCTTTTGCTAAGTCTAAATCATCGTAAACTTTTACAATTTAATCCCTTCAAATTTCGATTGAAGATGAGCATGGTGTCATTTGAGTTATCGACATGTTCAGTGGACTCCACACAAGGATGAGGTGTGAGATGAAGGAGGTTTGACTAGTCAAAGTTGGAAAAAAAAAAACAAAGACTGTGTCAAAATTATCATGGAGTAGAGGACGAAGAGAATAAATTTGGTGTAAGAGTCACATCAACAAGTTACATTGTATGGCTAAAACATGCAAGCTCCACAAAAGACCCCCATATATATTGTTCTAAACTTAGTTATATAGTCACTTCCAAAGCATGCATAATAATAATTATTATTATCATATTATTATCATCGGTTGTATACATGCAATAATTAACATCTTTTTAGTCTCTCTTACTTCACTGAAGAGAAATATTTAAAATATTGGGCGTTGTCCCAATCTGATCATCTAGGCTGACATGCATATGTCATTTAACTAATAATATAATCTGTCAAGCAAAGTTTTAGGGAGTGAAAAGTCCCCACCACGCATGCCACCAATTATATAATCAAAGAGGATCTTTGGGCATATTAAGGGGATTTGGTTAATTATAAATTGACACACTTATTTATTTAATTTACACCTCATCTTAGGGACAAAGAGGTGGATATGGGGGGATATGAAGAAACTGGCACAGATCTTAAAAGGTATGGTTGGTATCCTTCTCAACTAGGCAAAGGTACCCCATCTAATTAGTTTAAGTACTTAAATAAATCATTCATGATTAGTAGGTTGCAAAACAAAAGCTTTTTGATGTATAATATGACCTCTAATTTCTTTTGAACTAGAAAGTGGAGGAGTAATTAAAAAAAAATTCTTATGATTCTATTAATGTACTACGTACTAATAGTTCAAATGATCTTGATAATTAAAGAGTTGTGTAATATTTTAGACCTGATTTTCAAGGAAGTTAGATGGGCCGGGTTTCTTTTTGGGGGGAGGGGGTTGGACATTAGTAATAGGATGTAATAAAGAAAAGAACATAATACCTTGGATAATTTTTTGAACAAGATTATGAAGTGATTTGATCATCTAATCATGATTTGTCTTTCCATGCTGGATCATCTGGCATTACATAATATCATATCCCCACTTGTTCCCTCCATTTTTTTATTAATTAAAAAAATAAAGTTCATTAATAAGCTAGGCTACCTCCCAAGCAAACATGTGAAGGTGTAGAATAAAATTATGCATGTTGTCACTTACAAAAATTAAACTTCCATATTTTACTGACTTTTTTGGACTTTCATGAGAATTTATACATATTTATATATTTTGTCAACAAATAAGTCATTTTCTTCCTCAAATATGATGTTGTTTTCGTCATAGTATTTTTTTCTAAATAAGAGTTGTTAAAAACTAAAATACAAGAAAATTGACCTTCAAATATACAATTACAGGTTAGTACACTTTGGGCTCATAAAGAAGCTAGCAAAGAGTAATATTTCCTTTGTCTATGTTTTTTTTTCCTTCGTGTATCATAGCATGGTGCCTCTTGCATGGAATTAAAGATGGCAAATTTTAATTTGTAAAATACTATATATATATATATATATATATATTTTTTTTTATATATATATATATATATATATATATATATATATATATATAT
>JACYFF010031955.1:116202123-116218124 GCA_017589665.1 Selenicereus undatus | reverse complement strand
TGCCTATTAATTATTTGTTCGTTGCTGAATAGTTGAAAAAGCTTGTGTCAAGAATTATTTCTCACGAATATTAGATACAAAGTAATAGGGATCTATTACAAATTTATACTTTTTTAGTTGAACAAATCATAAATTTATTTATTTCTAATAAAACATCTTGTATTATTAAGTGCAAAATATATTACTAAGTATACCTCCCTGACAGGCAAGCATTGAACCCCTTCTTAGTTACATTTTTTCATTTCCTTAAGAGTCCTAATATTCTATGAGAATAAACATGCAAAATTGTGATTACATTTGTGGATTGAAAATTCCCATTACAACCTGTTTAAATTCTAGCCGCAAAAATATTTTCAAGCAACTTTACTAGACATTTGAGATGATAGGCATGTATGTTGAAAAAAAAAGCATATTAATTACAAGGCATCATTCTGTTAAACTAAAGAGGTATATTCAATTCTATTCAACGTAACATGCATGATCATGCATTTTTAACCAAAAAGAAAAAAAATCTTTTCAATTTCAATAGAGGGGGAAGGAGTCCAGAAACATTTCTACTTGGACTCAATCCTTTCCATAAATACATGTAAATTTTCAACTTTGCTTCAAACAGTTCTTAGACAACCTCAACAGATATGAATTGAGTATACATATTCATCATGCTCCATATTTCCATCAATTTTTCAGAAATGATCAATTGCTTGCTTCACCTCCGATGTGCATGTGATTTTAATTTCTTCTTAAATTTTCACCATTTTCTTGAAATATAGTAGATCGAAAATTAGTCATCAAATGTATTAGCTAGATTGACAGTCTAAGCTCCAAATCCAATTCTTCATGATCACTTGAGTCGAAATTCTGACTGCTTGATCCCATCGGCTTCAATGAATCAAACCTCTTTGAACAGGAATCCTATATGGTTATAAAAAAAATGTTCCCCACGTAAATCAAACGAAGTAAAGCAAGACAAAGTAAAATATTAATAATGCGAAATAGAACATTTTTTGTTCGATTACCTCAAAATGGTTGAAATGGTGGCTGGAAGCCATGCCTTCTGCTTGTGTATGCAGTGAGCTATTGTGTACACCAATGCTACTATTAGGGTTCCATCTGTTCCAAGATAAACATTAATCTATTAACATGGATACTATGAACCATGACATGGTCAAATTTTTTCTTTTCTTTTTTTTTTTGAAAAATTAGGAGGTAATTGTCACAATAGGAGATAAACATTTTTTTCAAAGAAAATTGTGAAGAGCTCGATTACCCTTTATATATACAAATTGCAATAAAATTAAAAATGAGTATAGAATGTGTACCTGGGTGCACTACAAGGTTGGGAATCTGGGTGTCTTAGATTTGCTCTTTCATCGCCATATACCATCTGGAAGCAAAATAGTAAAAGGCATCAACATAATTAGAATCTCTTATGAGTGCAACATTACACTACGATCCTTGAATCACTATGATTAGTCATACAAGAGCACCACACGATTAGAAAGATAAATATATTACATGTCAACTGTGAAAATAAATCACAATAAGATCAAAAGTAGGGGTTTATATAGTATTCAACACTTCAACCACCATTAATGACGTAAGATTTTCTTCTTGGGAGGATATAAGAAGATGAACATAAAAAAGCAAGACATAACATTTGGTGATATATTGAGCAGAACAAAATCTAATACTGATCTCATTCATTCTCTTCCATTAACTTCTATGGAGGTACAGGTACTGTCCCATCTAATAAGAATATTTATAAAATGATTTGCAATAGATTATCTTGACAAAAATGACAGAAGAATAAAATAGAAAAGTTACTTAAAAAAAGGCAATAACCAAAGGATGATATGATATCTAGTGTATGCCAACTAGTATAGTAAAATGTGTGAAAATTATTATTAAGAGCTTAGCTTTTAATTTTCGCTTATATTGATGGTTACACTTCCTTTATAAAAAAATAGATAAAACTTGATAGAAAATTACAACAATAATAAGAATAAATTAATTACCATGAAATTAGGATGACAAGCATAAGTAGGAGAAGTAGAAGGTGAAGATTGTGGATGAGCGTAACTTGTTGATGATGATTGCGGTCCTCCATAAGGTACTCCTTGCAATCTCATGTCTTCCTATTCACATCAAATCAAATTTTCTCAAAATAAAAAAAATGAATCAATAAACAAAGGCATAATTAGCCATTATAGACCTTTCAAAACTACCTGAAAATCATCATATGTTTATATATCTACGTGTTTTGACCAGCCGAGCCTGGACTCAGAATATGTGGTCTCATGGTTCTTATTAAGTTCGACATGGATAATTGAAACTTAAATTTGAAAAAGCTAACCTGAAATTTGTTTATCCTTTTTTTTTTAATGAGATTAAACTTCAAGTACGAGGTTGACACAAAAGGTATAAGTTAACTTATATCTGGAACCAATGTCAAAATTAGCTATCATGGCCCAAACTTATAATTCGACCTGAACTTGATCCAATTCTAGTTCGTGATCAATCCTTAGGACCCTAACCTGCATTGAAACCCCACATGAATGACCCATTAGCAATGTCTAAGCCTATTATTATTCATTCATACCAAGGAAATTCTCATGTGACAAAATTAAGGACAGAAGAGGATCCTCTGTAGTTGGAGGGGATTGTAATCTTACAGTCCTTCCATCTAACAACTGAGAGTGGTGGTAATAAAAATTGGTTAAAATATATTCAACCGCTGAATGGATAGATTGCAAGATTGTAATCCTCGATCTTTTCAATTGTAGAGGATCTTGATTCAGTAAGGGCATGACAAAAGAAAAGTGAACCTGGAGAGAAGGGTTAGAGCCGGCATGGATGAGTGAAGGAGGGAATCCACAGCCCATCTGACTACGCAATCGGATCTGCTCCAACTGAGCCACCCCGAGCCCCCTCTGAGGCTGCTTGGGCTTATCTGAGCCACCCTTCTTGCTCTTCCTCGATGACGACGACGACGAAGATGATGATCTTTCATTGTTTCTCATGCTTGGCACCCCAAAATAGCTGCTACCCATTTTTTGTTACCTCTTTTTCTTCGTGGGAATTCAAAGGTTTCTCAGATTTTGCTTGGGTTTCAGAGAATAATGTAGAGGGAGAATGAATATACATCATTTCTCCCTCTTTGGTTGTCTCCTTTATATATATATATATATATATTCTGCAACCACTCAGTGCTGGATCTGATTGTGATTGTGTTGGTTTTTTATTGGGGTTTCATTTGCAATTATTTTTCATATATATTTTTCTGTGCAAAAAGGTGCTTCCTCCTTTTTCCTTGATGTTTCTCAAGAGAGTGAGAAAGAGAAACTATGATTCTCTCCATGTCTCTCTCTCTCTCCTTGAATTTGTTATTGTAATCCCTCCAGTTTAGGTGCAACTTGATTGAGATCGTGGGGGATGTTGATCTCACTCTGTTAAAAAAGTTGCCAAACACTTGATCCAAAAAAAAAAAAAAAAGTTGCTAACCTTAATTACTGAACCACCATAACCACACTTGGGCTAATTAATTAGTTTATTTAATCCATGCATACATTTCTAATTTTTCAATATGATGTTTAGTTAATTAATATATTTGAGATGGCACTATGGATCTGTCTTTCTAACTTATTATTAATGCTTATCATCAATATTTAACTCTAATGGGCACTTGTTAGCACTCATTATCAGCATTTAGTCATACTTTCTACTAGTAATTCTAACAGCAATCACATCAACATTGATCTTCAATAATTAAGTTACATATGATAATTCGAAAAGAACAAAAGTCTGTAATCTCATACAAGATAAGTGTGGTGGTACATCAGCTAGTCTAGGTTTATATCACTACTAAAATTTTTGTTTTTTCCAACAGAAAATGCCGACCGAAAAGAGACCGTCGCAAAGGCAGGCAGACATGGCGACGGAAAGACGGAAAAGTAAACCAAGGTGGCGGATGTTCCGAAGGACATATATTACGTCGGAATCCGATGGAATTCCGACAGAACATCCGTCGAAACTCTGGTCAGCATTGACCAAATCTCAACAAAAATTGATAATTTTTTTTAAAAAAATATACTCTGTCCAACGGAATATTCCGTTGGCCAAGGTTTTAAACCCCCAGCCCCAGTCCTTCTTCATTTCGGATGGCGAAATAAAGAGAGTGGGAGAGCACGACTTAGAGAGAAAGAGAGGGAGCGTCGTGGGTGTCGCCGCCGTGAGCTTGCCAAAGGTCGCTTGTGCCGCCGCCGCCCTGTAGCCCGCCGCCACCACCGCCACCATCCACTTTGTCGCCGGCCAACCCACCCAATTCTACCACCAATTTTCTCTTGTAATTTCAAGCAAGTGGTTTGTTTAGTTTGTAGTAAATTTTTTGATGAATTTGATAAATTTGAGCTAGAATTTAACAATTATTTGATAATTTGTGTTGGTTGTTGAAATTTTATTGAGTTATTTGTAGATTTTGGGTTTTGAATTTGGTTGTGTTGATGTGAATATGAAAGTTTCCTCTGTAAGTGTTGTTTGTTTAGTTTGTAGTAGATATCTTGATGAAATTGAGAAATTGGAGTTACAATTTAATAATTATATGGTAATTTGTGTTGGTTGTAGAAATTTTATTGAGTAATTGATAGATTTTGAATTTTAAATGTAGTTGTGTTGATGTGAATGTGAAAGTAATTATTAAGTATTATTAGTAATTGTGTGGATGATGTAAAAAATTTAATTGAATGTTATTTTTTGGAACTTATTATTTGGAGTTTTGAATTTGTAAGTTTATAGAATTTCATATTGAAAATGGATGTTTGGTGTGGCTAACTCGTAGAATTTATGATGGTTACAATTAATAGTGAATAGTTAGAAAAATTAGTATGTTAGTATATAGAAAATGTCGGAGGGTGAAATATTGTAACGTATTATTTGGATAATATCTGTATTTGTTATTTAGTATTGTAGAAATACTTGTAATATATTAATTTCAATATTTAGATAATATTTGTAATTAGTAGATTATTTCGTATGTTATATCTAAAATGTAATAATTTAAACGAATGTATGTTGGATAATAATTGGAAGTTGGATAATGAAGTTGTATTATTTTGTAAATGTGTAAATATTATTTATTGTTATGTATGTACATTAAATAATAGTGTGTTTATTATATATAATGTAAATATTTAAAGTTTTAATTTGTGTGGATGATTAATATAAAGGATATGGGTCATAAATATTTATTGTTTTGTGTAAATTGTAGTTTTGGGCTGGTTCAAGGTGCCCATTTTTTTAAAAAAATAAATTAAAATTCTGACAGACTTTCCGACTGTGGGCAACGGATTTCCGACAGAACTTTAAATTTTTCGGATTTTTTTTTAAAAATGAGGCAGATGGAGACAACAGACATTTTCGCCATCGGATGCAAAGGATTTCGTCGGAACCATATTCCGACGGCATCCTTTTCCGTCAGAACAGTGCTGGCGGAATGGTATATTCCGTCGGAACATGTTTCCGATCCACTTTATTCCGACTGCCCCCTTTCGGTCGGCTATTCCGTCAGAATATCATTTTTCCGATAGAAAATTTTACTTTTTCGGTCGGAAATTCCATCGGAAAAATCATATTTTTTAGATATATAAATATGAACATTAGGTAGCAGGTAATTTACACGGATTGGTGCCAAAAGTAAAGATGTGTATTCAAATCCTATCCACGATAACACATTTTATTTGGTGCCTCTTTCCACGCAAGGGAGGGGGGGAAGATTCAAGTAACCCATGTTCCTAACCTCTTAACATTTGTTGGTAGTGATACTCGCAAAAGTAATGCCACCTGCTTTTGGATCTTCCTAAGGGGGAAGATTCAAGTAACTCATGTTCCTAACCTCTTAACATTTGTTGGCAGTGATACTCGCAAAAGTAATGCCACCTACTTTTGGATCTTTCTAAATCTCACGCGAATGAAAAAAAGTTGTTATTGTTGTTGATAGTTAATAAGAAAATGAATTAAAGAAAAGAAAAGAATATGGTTGGCTTGGTGTCCTTATGCTTGAAAAGTTTACCTATAAGGGAAAGTAATACCATGATACTAAATATTTCTTTTTTTTTGATAAAAAAAATCCAAATTTTAATAATTTTTTTTATTTGCAAATTTTTTCCGACTTTTCCATCAATTTTTATGCCAAGGTAATGCAAATTAAATAGATGTTCTTTATCAGAAATGTTCTGATAAATCAAACAAGAAAGAGCATCTATAGCTTGATCGATCACAAGCTAACTTTGAATATGCTACTACATCAAAACAATAAACTAAGTAATTTGGTTTAAAAGGATCCTGTTCATGAAAGAAAGTAATCATAAGGTCCCTCTTTGTCCTCCTCCACCCGAAATCCTAGTTTTATATCCACTGCTTCCTCCTTTTTTTCAAGTTTGTTAGTGCTACTACTGGCCTATTTAGAGCCAGTAGGAAGACTATTTTACGTTGATTTGTTTAATCAATTTTAATTTTTAAAAGTATTGTTGTTTTATTCCAACGAATTTTCTCTTGATCCTTCTTGTGAGAGTTAAAGTTTTTTCTCATTGTAAGAATTAAGGTTTATTTCTTTTTGTGAGAGTTAGGGTTTCCCTTTCTAGGGTTTCTTTTTCGCCTTTTGTGCGAGTTATTTCTGTTGCCTATTTGTGTAAGTTTTATCGATATTATTGATATTTGGGGAGTATTTTTCTGGTTTGCTAGTTCGTTTCATTGGTTTTAATAGTGTGGGGATATTATTGTACTTTAACAAGTTGTATATTACTATAAATACAAGCCCAGACTCCCAGGTTGAGGTGAGCTGTTCCAATTATTAACATGGTATCAAAGCGGGTTGCTCGATCTTGATTTGTCACTATCCCCCGTTTGATTAAAAATTGTGTGCACGTGTTAGGCCTTATTAGTAGTCCACACATGAGGGGGCGTGTTAGAGTATGAAAGTGAGTGTTGTCCCACATTGATAAAATTAAAAGGATTTGAGCATGTGTATAAGCTTGGAAGTTACGTCACCGACCTATTGTCAATTGGTTTTGGGTTAGAACCTCATTTGAGCTTATATGCTTGACTCTTTGTTAATAATCCAATTAATATAAAAATTTAACATGGTGGGTGCATTACAATATTTGACCATGACTCGTCTTGCTATTGCCTATGCGGTCCATGTAGTTTCCTAATTTATGCATGCTCCTTGACTACTTACCTTCATGCCTTTAAACGCGTTTTCAGGTATTTGCAGGATACTGAGGCTCATGGGCTATTGTTGCATCCTTTTGCTTCACCATCTATCATTGTTGCCTATTCGGATGCTGATTGGGCTGGCTGCAAGGATTCTTAACGCTTGACTATAAGCTATGCGGTTTACTTTGGTCCCAACCTCATCACCCGACGCTCCAAGAAGCAACCCGCAGTCTCCAAATCCTCTAATGAGGCAGAGTACCATGCTCTAGGCTATACTATTGCTGAGACGATATGGATTCGGAAGCTTCTTTACAATCTTGGGATTATCATTCCTGATCTTGTTCGATTGTACTGTTACAACATCAGTGCCACATACGTCCCTGCTAATCCAATCCATCATGATCGCAGTAAACATATCACTGTCGACTATCTCTTTGTTCATGAACAGATTGCTGTTGGAGGTCTTGTAGTACGATTTATTTCTACTAGTTTACGAATTGCTGATATTTTTACAAAAGGACTTCTTCTAAAGAGTTCTTATTTTTAAAGTCCAATCTAACCGTGTGTCCTCCCGATAAGATTGAGGAGGCATTGTAGTGTAGGGATATCAATATACTTTTACAAGCTATATATTACTATAAATACAAACTCAGGCTCCCAGGTTGAAGTGAGTACTTGTTCTAATTATTCACATGTTTGATTAAAAATGATTCAACAATAGAAGTCCATATCGCTCTATCAAGATGATATTTCTTTCAAGTTAGATATGTTATATGACTTAGATACCTGTTCTGCGAAGTTATGCTATAACTCGCTAACGTTTGGGAAAGACAAATTAAACTTGAAGGATGAGGTTTATAGCTAATTAAAATGAACATGCAAATGTTGAGTTGGTCAAAAGTATCTTTATCATTAACTTTACCAAAATAAAAACCTGTTTGAATATTTTAAATTTATTCTTATAATAAAATTATCGATGTATGAACTTTTAGTCAATGAACTTTCTTTTTCTAAAAAAAACAACCCTATACATATTTATAATGGGATTGGATAGAGTAGACAAACTATGAAGAGGAAAAAAAAAATGGGACGATAATAAGTCAGCAAAACTACATAAGCCATTGCCAATCTATTTATTTCAACAAAACGATGCATATGATGGTGAAGTTTCTTGCCATCAAAGGTGCTACATACGGCAAGGAAGCGAAGCTAGTATGCTATACCATACATCTAAGAGCACATACTCTCAGAACACACATCAACAAATAAATATTAAAAAATAAAATATATGATAAATAATCCAAAAAAATATATATAAATAAAAATGCGAGAGTGCGTACATTCGAATGTACCTAATAATTTGCCAAAATTTTGATTCTCGGGTCCGAATTTTGAGTCAAAAATTCATAGAGGCCGAGGTCCTACAAAATTGAAGTATTCAATACTTAAGAGGTTGTACCTTAGTCAAACATGTATGTTTTCTAAGATATTAGTAGGCAAATCGGCTTAACAACAACAACAACAACAACTTCCAGCGTGGGTCCTTCTTTTGCGGGGTTTGGGGAGATCCAGCTGTAGGCAACCTTACCTCTACAGGCATTCCTACCCGTATAGAGGCTGATTCCAAGAGACCCACAAAAAAGGGTTTTGTGAAAATATTTTTAGAAGAAAGATTTTGTGAAAACACTTAATGGGACTTGAAAGTTGTCGGCTTAAGAATTTTCAAAATTATAAGAAAAATGTGTAAAAAATTCTCCAAATAAACCCTTGTACAACTCCAAAGCTAATAGTCATTTATCAAAAGACCTAATCTGTTTGATTATGTTCAATATTCTAAGAATTATCATATTCAATTCTACAATACATATGGACCAGAGTAAGCACTTCCTTCTCATTTGCTCCCTGAAAATTGTAAATCTCACAATACTATATCCCTGAAATGAGATCACATCTACCATTGCGTAGCAAAAAGAAAAAAAAGAAAAAAAAACCCACTTACATTGAGATAGACCTAAAAATAACATAATAATTAAATAGGTTGACCTAAAACAATTTTGATCCATGTAAAAGACATGAACTAACCTCTCTTTCAACATGTCATTACTGTATTCCTTATAGGAACCCCCCCCCCTCAAATTTGACATTTAATAATTAATCGACTATCATATTATTATAATGGTCAAATTGGACTTTATCTAATATATTAATTTATAAAGAACGTGAAAAACATATGTATTTTTAGAAAATCTAATAGAGAACTTTGCCACTAGTCTACATTATCTCATTAGGACTTGACCAAACATTATATTATTTGCTGGAACAGAAGTTCATGTATATACGTGATTGATGTGATATCTTGTAAGTAATAGCACCTTTATATATAACTCTTTTAATTGTTTGCACCTAAAAAAAACACCAATCTATTGGAGTTTTGCACATTCATCAATGAAATGGATATATATATATATATATATATATACGTATATATATATATATATATATATATATATGTATGTATGTATGTATGTATGTATGTATATTAGTTATTTTCATAAGGCAAATCTCTGTTTTTGTAACATTTGAAACTTTTATAACGCCAAATAATTTTCTCAAAAAAAAAAAAGAAGCATAGAAGATATATATGTCTTAGTAGGATATATGAATAAATTCAAAATTTTATCTATATGAAAACCGGTAACAAAAGTCACCACATATGGATATAGAGTCAAATTAATGATTGATAACATGTCAAGATTTTACCAAAAGAACAATGTTTTAGGAGTGTAATTGAGTCGAGTCGAACCTAATCAAGCTGGCCAGATAAGAGCTCGGCTCAAAACTCGCTGAGACTATATTAACTACTAAAAATTCGGCTTATTCCGATGGAAAAAAGGTCCGTTAGAATCTCCGACGGAAATTCGGCGGATTCAGAAAAATTCGCTGAAATTCTAACGGATTTTTCGATGGACCTATTTTCAGTCGGAATTTTGACGGAATCCGACGGATTAATTCCGACGGAATTTCTATCGGAAAATAAAAAAATTTCATAGGTAATTTTTTTACATCAAGTTGAATGGAGGGAAAATAATTTTTTTTTTTAATATTCCGACGGATTGGAATTCGGGTTCCAATGGAATGGAGGGAAAATTCCGTTGGAAAATTTAATTTTTAACCCAGAGTTGAATGGAGGGAAAATTCAAATTTTTTTAAATATTCCAACGGAAAAATCCCTCTGAATTCCAACGGCATACTCCGTCGAAAATTCTCTTATAAAACTCGTTTCACGCTTCGTTTTTTCGTTGCTCATTTCATAAAATAGAGAGAGATAGAGAACGAGAAGGAGCACCGCCACTTGCCATCGCCCCACCGCCACTTGCCGCCATCACCTCATCTTGTCGTCATTCATCAATATTTTTTGAGAAGGTTTTCTCTTGTATAATTTGTACAAATTTGTAGTTAATTAAGTATATACGTTGAATTTAACAATTTATATAATTAGTTTGCATGTAATTATGTAAATTTAATAGTTTGTTACATTGATGTTAATTTGTTAGGATGATAATTTGTTCTCAATTTTGTACTTTGTTGTTAAAGAATGTAATTTTTTATTAATGAAGCATAATTTAATGCTAATATCAATTTAACGTCAATGATGAGAATTTATTGTGTATTGGATACATTGAAAAATGTTTTTTTATAGCTCGGTACTGTATTTTTTATTTTTTAAATAAATTGTAAAAATTCCGATGGAATTACCGACGACTTTCGACGAACTCTGACGGAATGAATTCCGACGTTTTTTAAAATTATTTCCCCAAAAAAAAAATTAAAGAAAAAACCCGAAGCATCCGACGGAATAGTTCCGTCGGACACATGAATTTCCATCGGAAGAGGCCTCCGACGGTCACCTCGTTCCTTCGGAATACAATTTTCTGTCGGAACTCGAAACCCCTTTCCAACTCCGGTTATTTCGACAGATATCTTCGGTTAGAATATCCGTCGGAAAATGAATGTTCCGATCGAAAAACTTACTTTTTTTGGTCGGAAAATCTGTCGGAATATTGAGAATTTTTAGTATAATATTCGGCCTTGGCTCGGATGCACATAGAACGTCTAGAAGCTGGGCTTGACATTCTTCTTTGTTTCTTTTTGGTTTGTTTTTGCTTAGAAAAAGTTCCAAATTTATGGTTTACTGAAGGCTAAATTTCAAACTTTTGCATCGAATTCAAGAAATAAGGATAGCCATGAAATTTAATTGATTTCAATGGTGATTCATACACTCCATATATACAAGCACTTAATTAAACTAAGTTAATCTAATCTAAATGGAACTAAATCTTGTTGGGTTCAAGCTCAACCTGACTCAATATGTTTTCAAGCTAGCTCAGATCTAGCCCGAGCTCTGTTTTACTCAAGCCCGAGTCGAGCTTTGGATGAGGACGTGGCGAGCTGGCTCGGTTTTATTACATCATCTCATACACAAAACGCAAACCCACATATGTTGTACACTTGTACTTCATAATTGATGATGATGGTGACGTAATAAATATAAAAAGCAAGCATAAATTTTGCATTACCAAAAAATAGCCTGCAAACTGCAGAGGGTATATATGGAGAGAGAAAATGACATCTACTGTGGATTTCTGCGCACATGCAATGAGTTAAGTGACTAAAGTGAGAATATTTAT
Organism: Selenicereus undatus; assembly: GCA_017589665.1. Taxonomy (NCBI): domain Eukaryota; kingdom Viridiplantae; phylum Streptophyta; class Magnoliopsida; order Caryophyllales; family Cactaceae; genus Selenicereus; species Selenicereus undatus. Next base: position 116,206,227 of record JACYFF010031955.1, on the reverse strand, counting down.
TGGTTGTTCAGACTTTAGACTTTATTACATGGTGCTTCGATTAAGCCACTTAATTAATTAAAAAATAGCAAAAGATTTGGTTTTTAAATCAAGAACCCCTAATGAACGTAATCTCCCACTCCTTAATCAGTCCCCACTTCCAATCAACTCTTGATTTTAATATTGATCCTTTTTTTTCTTTTTTTTTGATAAGGTAATTAAGCCTAAAAATAAGAAAATTAATCCATGAAAAATATATACTAATTAAACCAAGCGAAATCACCAATCCTCTATTTACAAGTCGCATGTAATATTTGTGGCAATGGTCGAACTTGAAATTCGATCCAATTCCGATTCAAACAAATTATTTCCTCAATTACACTTTTTTTGGGAAATTATAAAATTAATTCATGTTAATCCAATTTTATTTGTTGAAGATAGGGTAAATGGCTAGTATAAGTTAAAGGCCTTTTTGTCAAAGTATGCTCCAATAGTCCAACTCTAGTTGAGTAGAACGGTTCACCAAAATAGCTATAATCCTAATAATTTAATTTGTCCGTCCTTTAATCTTTGTTATTTAGTCATGATGTTTCTTGGTTGTGCTTAGTTCTAAAATAATAGAATATCACAGTGGCAGATCTCGACATATAGAATAGGAGTGTTCATCTATTAAACGTTCCATTTTAGGGGTCGGATGTCCATATATGTCAATCTAACATCCCTTCAAAATATGGTCCATTAAATTTTTTTTTGGCTAGACATAGATCCGTCACTGAAATATCGTCCACGTTGCTTGATCACTTCTAATGATTAACGAAAAAGATATCGGCTAGTTTAATTATTAAAAACACAAGCCCAACATTCATTTTTAATTATAAGCACTCAATAGTCGGTGTGTCTTAGTTTTTTTTATTATTATTCTCTTATATTTGTACTTGCAATTTCTCCCCGTAATAATATTTGTGCTTCGCTTTATCTTTAAAAAGTATAGATTTAATACAATTTATCTCATATTCTCCTTTAGATATGACTTTACGATCCAATATTAATTGCTCAATGTTTGTGTAGGGCAATTTTTCAAGAGACTTGTCCCTTATTTATTTTTTTACTTGAGGATAATTATGGTTTATTTAATCGTAATTTAATCATTATAAGTAATTAAAATCTCTTAAATTATCACTAGCTCTATTTTTTTTAAATTAAAAAAAAATACAGTTGCAAAAGCCTTAGAGATAGATTTCAGTCCATGTTTCAAAATTTTTCAGAAAATCTATTCTCAAGAAATAATTATGACATACCACCACATGTGCATTGATATACAAGAATCTATGTATACACAAATGCAAATCTTCAAAAGATATATGCACGACTTCCCAACCACCTTGTGATTTGGAGAATCATGTGCCCATATTATTATATTAATCATCAATTTAATTAAAGCTTATACTTAATTTTTTAGCCAATCAAATCTCATTACCTTAGATTAAGCAACATGATTGGGTGTATATAGAAATAGAACCCTTAAAAAACTTTTTTTTTTCTTTTTTAAAAATTTTTACCAATGCATTGTAATTTTTTATTATCTAAAAAGCAAGAGATATTGGTAATTAATTTCCATGATAAGCCAATTATTAACTAAAGAGTCCACTCATTATGTCTTTTGATTAAATTAATTAATTAAGAGTAATTAATGAGATTGACCACCAATCCAATAATATGGGACAACTCGATTGGGGACCTCGGAAACTACAAAGGAAACTTCCCATAATGTCTTCCCAAACACCTAGTAACTAACATGTGGAGATGGTTTATAAATAAACACCTAGTAACTAATTAAGGGCCCTATTGGAACTAGTAATATGGAGAATTTATTTATCGGATTTTTGAAAAATAATAATACAAATTTAAGGGTACTGAAATCAATAATCTGAACTTAAGAAATAACAATCAGTAATTTCAACTTTTGATATTTTTGCTACCAGTAATTCATATTTTAGAAAACTACCCAACAATGAGCCAACATAGAAGCACTAAGGTGTGATTTTTCTGTAGCACGAATTATTGATAGTAACAATATAATGTCGAAAGTTCGGAACGCTAGCGGCTATTTCTTACGTTCAAGTTATTGGCTTTCACCGTCTTCAAAGTTGAGATTATTATTTTCAAAAAACCCATTTTTATTTGACAAATTAAATACCCCCCTAATTTTAAGAAATAAAAGCAAAAAAGAATTTATGATAAGAATTCTAAAGCCATGATGATCTATGTTGGATATGCCATAGAGATGCATGCATGCACAATATATTGGATCATGTATTTTGCAATATTATTGCTGATTGTCTACATACAAATACATGGGAATTTGCATGATAGTTTGGTAATATTATGTAAAGTAAGAGTACCTTGAAGCAATATTTTTTGATCAAGCAGTATTTTTTAGTGTTATAAGTCACTTATTAGCACCTTGAAGCAATATTAGACTAGATTAAAGGATTTCATGTGTATCTTCTTTTTTTTTTCTTTTTTGATGTTTGAACTAGATTTGATAGGGCAAATCCTTTATAAGAATATATGATTGGTCAGGTATCTAATATCCTAGAAAATCACATAGTCAATCATGTATGCATGGTTTGTGGTTGTAGTGTTGCTTGAAAAGAATATCAGATCGTGATCCTATGCACATAATCAGGTAGGTGCTGATACACTTGATAGTAATCAACACATGTCCATGAGATTATATTAAGGAAAGAATAAAGCAAGGAAATTACCTTAATAATTGAGCCACAATTTATTAAAAATCATTTATATATATATATATATATATATGATATAAATAATTTAAAAAATCAGAATTGGAAATGAATAGAAGATCAGATTACAATCTCAAGGTGGTCTTACACCTAAGTGCTGATGAGGAATACAGGATATGGGGGGATGAATGAAGACCTATTGTATCATGAGTTGGGAGGTTGAGAGGTCTCCCAAAAATTTAAGTACATATTATTGGAATCTCTTTGGGTTTTTTGTCAAAATGCCAAGCAAGATACCTTAGGCAACCATATAATAAAATTATAATGTATCATTGCATATGTATATATATATATATATATATATATATATATATATATATATTATGGGATTAGGTAAGGAAACTTATTTAAGGGCCATATGACTTAATGTTGTCATCTAATTGAGAGGCAAACTTTAGGGACTGAGAGGAGTGGATGTACACATGCTGGGCAATTTGATGTTTGCTAGTTGCTACTATATAGGAAGTGGTTCTATAGATTTACTAATTAAGATTGTCTCACTTAAATATTTTAGTATATATGCTATTGGGTTTATTAGAAAGGTTGAAGTAGGCCGATGTATATGTTTTCTTGCAATTATATTAATACTGACAAATGATTTGAATTTGTTAGGGAGAACAGTAGGTCTTGGATTTGATATCCAAACCCGTTAGATCAGCCATGAATTAAAGAGTCTAAGTCCAATTAAATGGAACCTGATGGATCTTGTTTGAGCCTGAGGGGTTGCGGGTTGAGTCTTTGTTTAGGTCTGAAAAATTGAGACCCAAACCCAACTCGAGACCCACTTGCGATCCCGATAGCGATTTTTTTGGATTTTGCTATGTCTAAACTTAAATGGATTTTGTCTTTATGGTTTGTATTAATATACATATCATATTTGGTATGCAAAAAGTAAGAACCAAGAAAAGTTGTGATATGTCATTAGATCATTATACATTAAAGATATTATCACTGTCATGTTAAAAGACAATATTAACTGTCGGCTTACCCTAAATATCTAATAATATTGAACAAGATGGATGATACATCATTAATTTCCTAACTCTCATTTTGTAAAAATGATCCGATCCCTAGACCCAAAGGATTTGGGTCGGTTCCCATCATCACACACACAAAGGATCCAAAAAACAAATAAATCTGACTTTAGGTCCAAAAAACAAATAAATTTAAAATGAATCCAATTCAGACCCGTCCATTCTTATCCTAAAATTTAGATGCAATATTCATCAACTTTTATTGAATAATTCCCTTGATGACTTGCCTGGTAGGCTTGTCTCAAAGGCTCAATCCTCCTTTTATATATATATATATATAT
>JACYFF010031955.1:116180547-116201723 GCA_017589665.1 Selenicereus undatus | reverse complement strand
ACCGTACTGTAGTGTATCGACACCGAAGAGTCTCTCTCAAATCAAGAGGGCTTTGCATGGTCACCAAGTTGGTTGAAATAATGATTAATGAGTGGAATTATATATATCATCTACATTATTTGAATATTTATATCACATAAGAATCCCAAAATAGCATCGGAAAATTATATAATTATTTTGAATTTCCGCTGCAAATTATGTGAAATTATTAGGTTTAAAATTTAAAGATTATAGGAAATATAAAATTTTTATAATTTTTTACTTTTTTTTTGGTTCAAATGAACCATAAAGGGTGTACAATACAACGGGGATTCAAACCTGAAACTTATGTGGGGTTTAGTTGAAAATAATGTAATGATTCTTTCTCCCTAATGGGAAGAAAAAACATAGGCTTAATTCCTTGAATGAGGATCCAATCTACAAGCTTGAATCAAAATTCTTCTCTAATTTAATCTAATTACCAGAATTTATTTCTCCCTAATGGGTTTTGGGAGTGAGAGGAAGAAGCATGAATCACGCACACCAAAAACCTCGAAAAACTCCTAAAAACATAAGCTCGAAAATGGCTTTCATCGCGAAAATTGGCAGGAGCACGGCCATGCAAAATTTTTGGGCTTAGGACACAGGGGCGTGCAAAAGCAAGATTAGCTGTGCAACTATACATAAACTTTCTACCTTAGTTGGACAGTCGTGCCAAGGTGCATGGCTAGTTGTGCAACTTCGTAATTCTTAATTATTGATTCTTTGATCTTCCTGCTAGCTCCTTGGTCCTCTTCTTTGTCCAAAAGTTCACTCGTCACTCATATTCCTTCTAATTATGACCAAAATACCTATAAAAAGGAAAATTAGTATAAACATGACGATTAAGAGCAACGACGGGCAAATATGATCACATTCCTAAATAAATCAAGGAGATATGTAACAGAGACTGATGAAATCAAGGGTTCAAAAATAGCAAAATTAGAAGTTTGTCAAGTTACAATAATATGATAATGGTTTGTGTTAAATTTTATCTAATATGGAGAGAGAGAAGGGTACTATGGGAGGCCAATAGGAAGTAGAGGAGAGACAGTGGAGCGAAGAGAGAGAAAACTCCAAAATATAATAGCTTATAATTGAGTAGACTTTGATTCAAATGTATGCAATCATAATAGTTTAGGAAAAACCAATAAATTGTATTTACATAGACAGAGAAGGTGTAGGCACTAAAAATTTGTTCATGTCGTATCAAAATTAAATTTAATTAATTAATTGGATCAACCCTTTTAATTAATTTAATCAAGCCCAAAGACTTGCAAATCAAGCCCAAAATAAAGCCCAGATGACTACCAAATCCGGGTTCAGTTAAAATTCGAGTTAAAGCCCAAAGCGAGGCTCAATACGACTACCAAGTCACGCCGCGATCTAAAACCCGAACGACGTTCAAGTCATAGGGCGGTCAAAGTCACAGTGAAAGGTCAAAGTCAAAAACCTACATCGACTCACAAGTAGGGATGGGCATGGGGTGGGTTCGGGGCGGGTTGAGCTATACCCGCACGCATACCCATTTTCATACCCATACCCATACCCATACCTATTGGGTTTTAGATGGTTGTACCCATACCCATACCCATCGGGTTTTTCGGGTTTACGGGTTTTATTCGGGTATATATAAAGTGCGCAAAATGCCACCCATATTCAACCCATATTTGTATACACGGTATATTTGATTAGCAATTTCAAGCGATGCTACTAAAATTCATGTCGGATAAACTCACATAAGTTAAAAATGTAAAAAAATTTAATTTTTCATTTCTAAATAAATAAACAGTATACATTTGGAGTTTCATGCCAAACATTTATTTTTGAATTTTACTGTATTCTAGTCACCTTTTACTAGCAAATCGGGTACACAATCGGGTACGGGTTTTAAGAATTCATACCCATACCCATACCCATTTTCAAACGCAATACCCATACCCACCCCACACTCATTTTTTTTACAAGTTTTCGTACCCATACCCGCTATAAATGGGGCGGGTTGGGAGCGGGTTTTTCGGGTTCGGTGGTAACTCTCATCCCTACTCACAAGTCAAACATAAAAAACAACTCTCAAGTCAACGTCCGGCTAAAGTTCGATACAACTTCCAAGTCAATGCCCTGCTCAAGCCCGGGAGACTACCAAGTCCAAGTCAAAGTCAAACAAACGAAAGTCAAAATAGTTTAGGGTAAAGCCTGATTAAAATGCCCAAAACCTAGGTCAAAGCCCAAAACCCAAGTCAATGTCTGCCTTGACTTTCAAGGGGGAGGCTTTCCTATAAATAGGTCCCTACTCCTCTTTGTTTAAAGTTGAAAAATTCATCCTTGAGAGAGAAAGAATCAGAAAATTTTGTATTCAATAGAGATTGTATCCCATTCAAATCAATTGAATCTATAAAAATTCAATCTTTGTAATTTGTGATTACAGAAGATAAATGTGATTACAATGCAACCTAATTATATCCCTTAATGGTAATCAAACATGATAATGGAATCATCATTATCATTTGATTATATTACCACTTTGATTACGCATAACCAAATAAGTCATTAATATAGTCAGAACCTCAATCTTAAGCACTTGACTAATACCTTATCGGTTATAATTTTACTTTTATCCATGTTTTATGCAAGTTGATGGTAAGAATCAATTTCTGCTCGACTTATAAGTCCCATAGCCAACCCTGATCAAAGCACCCTCCATGTCCACTTTCAAGGTTGGAATTTTTTTGGGGGGATATTTTTTGTTTTTCTAAAATGATAAATGTGGGCCCCTATCTCAGGGTCAGGTGTTGGGGAAGAGGCGAACCCGAACCCAAAGACATGATTGATTGCATAGCTCCATCCTATATTAATAGTCTTGCTAGGCCTAGAAATTGATCTTATAATATCTCACTCGTGATTTGAGAAACAACCTTAGTGCCATCTGCTTATAATACAAGTATACAACTATCTAGATCCCTTGACAAATTTCTAATATCATCAAAGATGTTCACGCTTGGTCGAGTTATGGTATTCATACCATCACTAAACATATCTTCAGTGAGGCAAATATAGCAGCAAAGTGACCGTCAAAGTTTGAGCATTCTACCACATGATCATTCTCTTTAGATCTATGTTTTTCATCATTTCACCAAATATAATATATGAGTACAAATATTATAAGGCAAAGAATGTGAGGAAATTACAAGGATAGAAAAAGTCTATGGGCCTGTTTGGCAAACAGCTGTTAGTTGTTAGCTGTTAGCTATTTGTATTAGCTGTTAGCTGTTAGCTGTTTGAGTTAGCTGTTTGTATTAGCTGTTTGAATTAGCTGTTTGTTGAAAAACTGTTTGGTAAAATTAGCTGTTTTTGACAAAGTTGTGAGACAAAAAGCTAATTCTTTAAAAAGCTATTCCAAAAAGCTAATGGAATTAGCTTTTTCAAATTAGCTTTTTGGACCCAAAAAGCTCTTTTAAAAAGCTATTTTACCAAACATCTAAATTAGTTTTTTTACTTGGTCAAAAAGCTAATTTTGGTCAAAAAAGCTCTTTTTAACTAAAAAGCTCTTCAAAAAGCTCTTTACCAAACAAGCCCTATATGAAAGATCTCCCAATTTGGCCCAATTATACAGGGCCCAAAATGGGAGGAGTTTCATCAAGATAAGGATTTTAAGCCCCGCCCTTCATTTCCCTCTTCCTTCACTTCCAGACACACTCAAGCGAGCAGAGCGACGGAGGGGAGAGAGAGAGAGAGTGAGGGAGAGATGCCCTTGAACTTACTGGGTTATCCAGTTTCTGGGTGAGACCTTTAATTTCTGACTTGGGTTTATTAGCTACTTGAAGACTTCTATTTGTAAGAAAAGGTACAAACTTCATCCAATAGTGAATTTGCTGAATTCGTAACACGGTTATGTTGTTGATATACCTTCATGTAGTAATGGCCACTTCTGAAGTTATTTTGAGTGTGTATTTCTCAAATTGTTGTGGGTATGATTGTTTTTGAAGTTTAATCGGGTGAATACTTGTTGGGTTTTGGTTGCTTCCAGAAATAGTGAATACCCACTTCTGTTCTCCTTCATTTTAGGGAGTTTGTTGATCACATTGGGTTATTTTATACCTTTTTGTGGCAATTTTATCTGGATATCCTGATGGTTCTGATTGACCTTTTTAATGTTATTTTTACGGCCACAAAGATGCACCGTGAATAGAGATTTAGTAAAGTTATCCCTTTGTATAAAAACAAGGGTGATATTCAGAACTGTAGTAACTATAGAGGTATAAAATTGCCTAGTCATACTATGAACTTGTGGGAAAGGGTGATCGAGCTGATGTTGAGGGAGGATATAATAATTTTGGAGAACTAATTTATTTTTATGCCTGGTAGGTTTACTACAGAAGCTATTCATCACATACGAAGGTGGATGGAATTCTATAGGATTAGAAAAAATGATCTCCATATTGTGTTCATTGACTTAGAGAACGCATATGATAGAGTACATAGGGAAGTACTATGGAGGTGCTGGGAGATGAAAGATGTGCCGATTGCATATATCGGACTCATTAAAGATACGTACGAGTGAGGGCCTGTTCTTTTCGTTCGGAAATACGGGTTGGGAAATGGGTGAAGTTGGTTGAGATTGGTTGAAGTTTGTTGAATTTTTTTATGTGATAAGTGGAAGTTGGTTAAAATAGTGGGAAGTAGTGGGTATTTTTTTTATTGAAATTGTTGAAGTGGGTTGAAATTGGTACAACGAAAAGAAAAGGGCCTGAATGAGGACGAGAGTTATGACTTTAGGAGGGGATACAAGTGACTATCCAATAGATATTGGGCTCCATCAAGGATAAGCAATGGTTCTTTTCTCTTTACTTTAGTTATGAACGAGCTTACGAGAGGTATTCAAGATGAGGTAGACCTGGTACCTTGGTATATGTTATTGGCCGATAATATTATTCTTATCGATGAGACTTGGAATAGAGTTAACAACAAGTTGGATCTTTGGAGAGACACCCTGGATTCTAAAGGATATAAGTTGACTAGATCAAAGACTGAATGCTAAAAATCTCAATATACCCTCGTTCGATCTTTCAAAAAAATTGAATATTGACGAGGACATTAATCTACGAATAAAGGTGGGATGACAAAAATGAAAAAATGTTTTAGGTGTGTTATGCGAGAAGAAGATCCCACTAAAATTGAAATGTATAGTGTATGATATGATTATTAGACCAGCATTATTGTATGGAGTTGAGCGTTGACAAATCAAGAAGACTCAAGTCTAAATGGTAATGGGCGCAGAGATGAAGATGATTTGTTGGATATGTACTCCTACGAGATTGAATAGGATCAGAAACAAAGTTATTAGAGACAAAGTGCGAGTGACATCTATAGAGGATGAGATAAAAAAGGTTAGACATAGATGGTTTGGTCATGTTAAAAGAAAGAGTATAGATACATTGGTGAGAATATGTGAAATGATTGACCTTTCGGGGATAAGGAGAGGTCGATGTAGACCTAAGAAGAGATGGAACAAAGTGATTAAACACGATTTGAATAAGTTAGGATTAACAAAGGACATGACTCAGGATAAGAGTATATGGAGATTTATGATTAAGGTTGTAGATTTTAGGTAGCTTGTTACTTGCCTTTTTCTGTAACTATTGAGTGCACAGGTTGGTATTATATAAGATACTGTTATTTAAGGTTCTGCACGTATCTGTATTATTTGCATAGTGTCACCATTTATTGTCTATTGTTTTCGCTATCTTTGACATGTCAAAAGTCTTCAACTTTAAACTATTTTTTCAAAATTTTTGTGGGTCTCTTGGTCTGGTCTCTCTACAGGCAGTGATGCTCATCGTTGTCATCATTGTTGTTGATATTGATGGTACAGTTTATTGTGATTCATTTTCCAATTGCATTTTCTGGTTCGCTTGGCTATGTAATGTGCTCCTTTGTTTTCTGTCTTTGGATATCTTCTGTTAGGCTGTTAGTGTTGCTTTTGCATATGATTTATGCATACCTATTAGATTTGGTTCTTTTGGGTTTGACATTGTAGGAAATTGTCAAAAAATTAGTACGTTTTGCTGTCTGCTATGAGGAAGAGTTTATGTTTTTATTAGTTTTTTAGGGTATGAAATATAAGGGAACATTGTGACATTGGTGACTGGTTGGTGCAGAATATTTGTGGTTTGCACGGTTACACAGCCTTGTTTGTAAAAACTTGGTTTGGCTTGTTTAAGTTAAGATGGCGACTTTGTGGTGCCATTGCCAATTTCTCTAAATGTGGATATATTTACATTTGAGCATGCTTCTTCTCTTTTTTTGAACTGTGGATTCTGTACTGGATTCTAATATACTTTTGGAAGCATTTTGTGAGGGACATTAAACTTCACATGCAAAGTCCTTAGATATGTTACTAGGGCTCAACCTGACTCGCGGCAGAGCATTGAATACTGCACGTGGTTGTATGTGTCAAAATTGTTCATGTTCAGAAAGTTATGTGCGATTTTGGTGTAAACTGAAGCGTGCATTCAGACTTACCCATTTCAAAGTCTCAAATATCGTACATGGTTCTATGTGCCAAGCTTGGAGATAATGAATTCTTAACTTTAGCTCAACAAGAGCTTCAAGTGTAGGTATTGCAATGTTTCGCATCTCAGGATTCATTTATAGTGAGCATCCAATAGATTTTAGCATGTTTAACAAAATCATTGATTGAATGGACACAGATGCGTATTTCCTTTCCAAAGTAAGCATGCATAGCGAATCAGGAATTCTAGTGCATGGATTTTTGTGTAATGTTTGTTGTCTGATTTATACTTAAAAATGAAGGACATGCATGATTTTCAATAAGCTGTGGTGATGGTAGCAAGAAAACTGATGGTCATAGGTGAACTGTTTTTCAGTTTCAGCATCTCAAGATCATCTTTAATGGAAGCTTGTTCGTTGGCTAATGCTTCATGCTTATTGTTTTGCAGGTGCATAGCATGATCAACTAATTTCAGAACAGAAGATCCATTCATTTATGAATTAGATAAAATGACGCCTGTAATTCCTTGTTCAGTGAGCAATATTTTATTTATTCCTGGAACAGCCTTTACCACGAGGAAGAAAAGGTGTTATACAAAATACAACTTTCCGGGAAACTTCACAAAAAAGTCGCTATCTTCTGAGAGATTCTTTGTCACTCTGCCAAGAATAGTTTCAATTTTCCCACAGACTAAAAATGGATGCATAACCAGAATCCAAAGAATATCAGCTACAGGGACTGATGTAGCCGTAGAGGAACAGGATTCATCGGCTTCTGAGGAAGCATCTGGTGGGGCTTCTGAAGCAGTTCAAACAAATGCCGAACCGTCCTCTAAGTCTGATGTCAATGCTGCTCCACGAGCACAGGCAAGACGAAGGCAAGGTAGGAAGAGTGTAATGCCTCATGTTAAGGATGAGAACCTGGTTCCTGGGGCAATATTTACTGGGAAAGTAAGGTCAATCCAACCATTTGGTGCTTTTGTTGATATTGGAGCTTTTTCAGAGGGTCTGGTGCATGTTTCCAGGTTAAGTAACAGCTTTGTGGAGGATGTAAATGATGTAGTTTCTCTACGTCAAGAAGTAAAGGTGAAAATAGTAGAAGTGGACTACGAGACAGGGCGGATCGCTCTCTCAATGGCTGATGTTGATGACAAAACTAAGCCACGGAAAAAGAAAGATTCTGTTGCTAGTGGCGATGAGCCCAGATCATCTAGAAGGAATGCTTCTAAGCCCGCTCAAAAGAAACAGGAGGAAATGAATACCACGAAGTTTGTCAAGGGGCAGGATCTCGTGGCCACTGTTAAAAAATTGACACGGTCAGGGGCTTTCGTATCTCTTCCAGAGGACGAGGAAGGTTTTATCCCCCTGTCAGAAGAGCCAGATAATGGGTTTGGGAATGTAATGGGGAACTCATCACTAGAGATTGGACAAACGGTCAATGTCCGGGTATTGCGTATCTCAAGAGGGCAGGTAATCTTGACCATGAAGAAGGAAGAAGATGTCGCAAAGCTTTATTCATGGGTGGACCAGGAGGACGACGTAATTCATACAGCAACAAATCCTTTTGCAATTGCTTTCCGTCGAAACAAGGAGATTGCTGCTTTTCTGGATGAGAGAGAAAAACCGGAGGAGTCCTCTGGAAGCCCCGCAGAGACAGAGGCTATAGAGTATATAGAGAAAACAACAGAGTTGACTGAGTCTGTGTCTGAAACATCCGAAGTTCAAGCTGAGCAAGAAATAACTGAAGAAAGCAATGAAAACACTTCTGATGGGTCATTGTCTGTGGAAAATTTCTCAGAGACAAATGCTGAGGAAGATGCACCAACAGAAACCTTAACCTCCAATGATGCTGAAGAAAGCTCTGCACCTGATGTATTACAAAACCTAGATGAAGCAGAGGTTAAGGCAGAAGTTATTGATTCTGAGGTGCAAACACCGACTTCTGTTGCAAAAGATTCAAATAGTGAAGAGAGCGATGAAAACACTTCTGACGGGCCATTGTCTGTGGAAAATGTTGCTGAGACAAATGCTGGCAAAGATGGACCAAAAGAAACCTTAACCTCCAATGATGCTGAAGAAAGCTCTGCTCCTGATGTGTCACAAAATCTAGCTGAAGCGGAGGTTAAGGCAGAAGTTATTGATTCTGAGGTGCAACCACGGACTACTGGTGCAGAGGGTTCAAATAGTGAAGACTTAGTGCCAACTGGAGATATAGATGAAGGTGAAGAAGTTACAGCAGCAAGTCAAGCTGATATCCCTGTTGAAGAAGAGACTGCAGAAGAAATGTCAGCTGCCCCTCCAACTGACGTTGGGGATACTGTGAACGAGGCTTCTTCAGTTAGCCATGAAGCAGTGGCAGAAACTCAAGCCAAGAATGTTAATGCAGAAGAAGAGGTTCCAGTAGAAGCCCCAAAAGAAGAAGCTAAAGTGGAACCATCAACTCCTGGGAATGTCACCTCAAGTGGAGGCTCAACTGAATCTTCCAGTGACGGAAGCCTTACCAAAGGTTTGTGCATGCATTTCATTAATTTCAATTTCGGCCCATACAGAAACTTTGGTCTTCTTGTCAACTGTAAAGTTACGTACATTTGGTCTACCCAGATTATTTTTGGACCATACCCACACTGGGTTGTGGTGGTTGTTTTAGGGACTTGGGTCCTGTTCCCAACTGTGTGAGTTATAATTCTATTTACCTGGCCTTAGATTAGCCTAGGCCACATTACTGTGAAGTTTTGCAGCTTTTCAGAGTGCTCCGTGCTTGTTTGGCCTTTAAATGTGAAAGTGAGATAGATATGTTTCTTGATTCTTATCAATATCCAATAACCGAAGGGGGCAACAAAAACCTTCCTCGTTGGGTCAGATATGTTTTCCTGTCTGTTTCTGTGTGGGTGTGATTGTTTTTTTTACTTTTTTTTGGGGGGGGGGGGGGGTTGGTTTGTATGCAGCATTCATCACAAGAGGCACCTTGACTGCGCACCTGTTTAAGTTGCCCTGCTGGTGAACATATCTATGTATATTCTCTTAATTCTTTGTATTCATGGTTTCAGGAGCTGTATCCTCTGCTCTTGTAAAGCAGCTACGGGATGAAACGGGAGCAGGAATGATGGATTGCAAAAAGGCACTTGCTGAAACTGGAGGTGACATAGTAAAAGCTCAGGAATACCTCAGAAAGAAGGGGTTAGCCAGTGCAGATAAGAAGGCCAGCAGAGTAACAGCTGAAGGGAGGATAGGTTCCTACGTCCACGATAGTAGGATTGGCGTTCTAATTGAGGTGAACTGTGAGACAGATTTTGTTTCTCGAGGTGATATTTTCCGGGAGTTGGTAGATGATCTAGCTATGCAAGTAGCTGCTTGCCCTCAAGTGGCATATCTTTCTACAGATGATGTTCCCAAAGAAATTGTGGATAAAGAAACAGAAATTGAAATGCACAAGGAAGATCTATTATCGAGACCCGAGCAAATCAGATCAAAAATTGTTGAAGGGCGGGTGAAAAAGAGGCTTGCTGATTTGGCCTTGCTGGAACAGCCATACATCAAGAATGATAAGATGACTGTAAGTGATTGGGTGAAGCTGACAATAGCTACCATTGGTGAAAACATCAAGGTGAGGAGATTTGTGAAGTATGTCCTTGGTGAGGGATTGGAGAAGAAAAGCCAGAACTTTGCTGCCGAGGTGGCTGCCCAAACTGCAGCAAAACCAGCACCTGCACCACAGAAAGAGCAGCATGCTGCAGCTGAGGCTGAGAAACCAGTTGAGAAGTAAGTCATTGCTCTGATTTATCTTTTTCTTGGGTTGTGTTATAGTGCTCTCTACTGCCTGCTCGAAAGAATTCAGTTTAGAGTGTATAGATACATGGATGCGTTTGTATGTGGTCTGTGTCGAGGATTGCAATTTGTCATGAGTGAGGGGATTCATTGGGATCAAACTGAAAATTAATCGTCTAGATCTGCTCTGGATACTTTGGGTCTCAGAAGGTAGATCTACATTTACTTCTGTCCAGTCTATTGGGTCCTATTTGGGTTCAATTAATGTCCATGCAAAACTTTATATTTCTTGACTGTAAGAATGAACATTTTTGTCAGTTCATTCAGGCCGGATGTTCAAGCATAAATAGGCTGTTATGGTCTTCACATCAAACTTTTATCAACTGAAAATATATCTGACGTTTCACCTATCTTTACATGCTTCCTAGTTCATGAGGTCTTAGTTTTTTATGGGTCCATTTGGCTCCCTTAGATCAAGATGCAGTCGTGTCCGTGGCGTCTGCATCTTGATGGATGGAGGTCTTAAATATGTCCCAGGACCCTTGATCGAGACTTGACCTTCATCATTCAAAAGAACTAAAGAAGTAACGTGACCTTCATCATTTAAAAGAACTAAAGAAGTAATCTCTCTTTCTATAACTGTGTCAAACTTAGTCATCCAAGGTGAAGGGATGTGCACAGTGACTTAGCATATAGAATTTTGCAAGGAAGGTTTGAGGTTCATTTTTGTATAGCCAAGGTGCTGCAAACTAAGGATGAAAATAGCATCATAATGCCGAAGATCTGGCAGTCAACACACATGCTTCTGGATGCATACATATTTACTGTTAGACAGGTCCCATTGAACCATGAGAGGTTCTGCAAAGAATTACCTGCATTATATGTTCCTACTATAGGGACAGTAGTTTTCACAAATATTGGTGTTCGTAAAAAATATAGTTGCCACGAACGCTTCCCAGATCACTTAGTCCAGAATGAGGATCGCTTGTTCCTGTAATGTTGATCACAGGGCACGGGGCGTTCCTGGTAACTATGCTGAAAAGCATGACATTTGCAAATGAGACGGGACTAAGATCTCCTTGTTTGCATTGGTAGTTGATTATCTGTTAGAATAATTGGTAAGCAAAAGCTTCTGTTATGTCGGCATAGTTTTGTGTGTTAGGGCAAGGCCAGGTACATCTTAATCTCTAAACCGCACCAACTAGGCATTGTTGTTTCAGATGCATATTGACTACAGCCAAAACCATCTGTCTCCTCTTTTTCCTTTCCTTCAGTGACTGGCATTTTATTGTCCCTCCCAAAGATAGTTGCTGCTAGCGTGTTGATGGGTACTGCAAACAATAATCACACCCAAACTCCACTCTCTGAAGTTTTGGAAGCAAGATATCTAAGATAAAGCTTCTTGCTAGACTGAAGCTATGTTTTACCATTTTCGGGCAACACAAGAACAACCACCACCCATGTGATCCCGCCTGAGCAAGGTTTGGGGCAAGCAAGGTGTCTAGATGTAGACAGCCGTACCCTATAACTTTGTAAGCATAGAGAATCACAACAGAATTTTATGGGTGACGCATTTTTTATGTGTTGACCTTAATTCTGTTTCCTTTTTTTATAAAGGCGAAAGAAAGACAAAAAATCTACGGGAAATGTTAACTAATGATTTATGTGTGAATTTCCATGCATATTTCAGGGTGGCAGCTGTTGCAGTCTCAGCTGCCTTGGTTAAGCAACTACGGGAAGAAACAGGAGCAGGGATGATGGATTGCAAGAAGGCTCTGGCTGAAACTGATGGTGACATGGAGAAGGCTCAGGAGTATCTCAGGAAGAAGGGCCTCTCCTCTGCTGACAAGAAATCGAGTCGCATTGCAGCTGAGGGGAGGATCGGATCCTACATCCATGATGCCCGCATTGGAGTTCTGATCGAAGTCAACTGTGAGACTGATTTTGTGGGTAGAAGTGAAAAGTTCAAAGAATTGGTGGAGGATTTGGCAATGCAAGTTGCAGCTTGCCCACAAGTTCGATATGTGTCCATCGAAGATGTCCCAGAAAGCATCGTGAACAAGGAAAAGGAGATTGAGATGCAGAGAGAAGACATTCAATCCAAGCCTGAGAATATTAGGGAGAAAATCGTGCAAGGAAGAATTTCAAAGAGGCTCGGAGAGCTCGCTCTCTTGGAGCAACCTTTCATCAAGAATGACAGTATCTTGGTGAAGGACCTGGTGAAGCAAACTGTGGCTTCACTAGGGGAGAACATCAAGGTTCGAAGGTTCACTCGATTTGCTCTAGGTGAGCAAACTGAAAATTCAAACACATAATCTGAAGAATAAAGTTTAGGGGGTAGGGAGGATAATCTACGCCCTTTTATAGTAGAACTCGAAGGCGTGCTGGAATAGGCTATTGAGGAGGGTAAAGCCTTTTGATTTCAGAGACCGCAATCTAATCCTTTTTGGTTGTGTCATTTGAAGGCAGTTTTTGCTGAGATTTTTTGCCTTTGTGTATTCCTGTGTAATCACCATGTACTATATCCAGACTGTTTCGATGATCTATGAAGAGTGAAAAAGAGGCTGCATGTTTCACCTGTTATGCTCAGATTTGGTTAAAAAGCAGCACATTCTTGTAAAGGCATTTTTTGTGATATTCTGTGCATTTTATTGTTTCAATTATGGGCTACTATTTGCCATCTTTTCAGCTGGTTTGTCCAAGCTGTCATCCTACATTTGGCAAACAGTACCGTGAGCTACTTCTGTTCTGTAAGTTACATTCTGGTATGACTGTCATTTGTTGAGAGCCAACATGCTTTTCTTTTGATGATTAGTGTTATTTTTTAGCGGGTTTTCGACCAATTTCTTTCATTTCTGAAAACGATTAGCACCCATGATTTCTAGATTCAGATTTTGAAAGTACGCATTTTCTTGATGCATTTTCACATAGATTTGTACAATTCTTAATTCAAACACAACATAAATTTTAGACTAAATTTTCAATTTTACAAGCCATTATGATATTAGCATAGGCTAAAAGGTCAGTATGTTGAGCGTTACCAATTAATATCCAACATTAATGGATGCAAACATGAGAAGTACATTTATGTCTTTTGCCTTGAAATGATACAATATCATTGTGCCTGAGAGACATTGCAGTGCTTCTAGCGTTTGAATTTTGATTGTATCGAAAAACCACCCAAAACAAACAGAGGAACAAGAGACCAGACTTCTAATCATTGTCTATACTTTGTGTTGACATTGTGGACAGTACATTCTTGTGTGTTTTTGGCATGAAGAAAGATACATGAACACAAATATGATGAACATGTGACCTGACTAGTCGACTACCAGTCCTGATTTTGATAGCTGAATTGTAGAAGGAAAAAAAAATGTTGTTTGAACTTGGAATCTATGAAAAAGAAAGACTTTGGACCCCCCAACCGGCGTTTATTTTGGTAGGATCCACACTTGAATGGTGGTAGATGTCGTAGACAAGCTCATCAAAACTAAATGAGACAGTTGCTGTTAGTAAGTACATTATATGACAGGTTCTTAGATCCTTCAACTGTAAAATCACTATTTTCTATTGCCATTGCTTGGGAGGATTAAAGACATATCTCTCAAACGAAAGGGCATGTCTTTACAGAAATATTTGTAATTGTCAGGAACAAAAGATGCATGACATAGCTTATTCCTAGGCCTTTAGCCATCTGCTTGATCTCCTACTCGAGTTCGGTTCTTATGGTGGCAAAGGCTTGCTTACTGTGAGTGTCATTGAATTTGAATCTCAATAGCCTAGCCCCATTTTCAAATTATTTTGGTACGGCATATGGGGGATCCTCTCTATAACACCAACAAAGGCTTGGTACTCCATAAACTAGGTTCATTACTCAGTTTTATGGTATCTTCTGCATAAACTCTTGTTAACTCTTATCAGATGGATTGTACTGTGGCCATTCTGACAGGTTGGCTGGCTGTGTTAAAAGAACATACTCAGTTTCTGCCATTGTTCATAGACTCGTGTAGAAGGGTTGAGGATCATGAAGAGTTTAGAGACAACTGGTTTAGGTATCATTCACATGAGCATGCAGATTTGACTCGTTTGCAACTCTCTCTTGTTAGTTTTAGCTCAGATGAGTCTCAAGTGCCAATATCATACAATCGGGAAAGGCAGGAATTATCTCGAGTCTTATGTACCCAAGACCTTGGTCTTTGCCCTAGGCCAAGAGCTCATCGGCAATCTTACTTCCATGGAACATCACCGACTAGTTTGCAGTCGGTATGTGTTCATAAATAAGAACATATTCAGGAGATCATCTGTCAATCTATGGCCCTGTTTGGCAAACAGCTGTTAGCTGTTTGTATTAACTGTTAGCTATTTGAATTAACTGTTTGTAGAAAAACTGTTTGGTAAAATTAACTGTTTTTAATAAAGTTGTGAGACAAAAGCTAATTCCCCCAAAAACTCTTCCAAAAAGCTAATCAAATTAGCTTTTCCAAATTAGCTTTTTGAACCCAAAAAGCTCTTTTAAAAAGTTATTCTACGAAACACTTAGGCCGTGTTCGGCAATAGCGCTTTGGATAGTGTTTAGTGTTTTTACCAGGTCAATACACTAATTAGTTATTTTTGTATGTTTGGTAAACTAGTGTTTTGACTAGCATTTCAAGTAGCGTTTAGCATTTTAAGCAACGTTTTTGAAAAGCTAATAGTATTAACATTTGATATTTAAAAGTAGCGTTTCATATTTTTTAGCAAAAAAATATCCTTTAAAAATTTTATCTTTAGAAACTATCTATATCCTTTCATGTCAATTTACATTAATCAGCTAGCATAACATCTAAATTTACCGAATATATTAGTTTCAACCATTAATCTGAACAGTTGTCCGCTAATAGCTAAATTAGAAACGCTATCCGCTATCTAAACAGCTATCCTTACCTGAACCGTTACCCGCTATCTAAACAGCTAATTTTGCTAAACATGGTCTTCAATTAGTTTTTTCACTAGGTTAAACAGCTAATTTTGGTCAAAAAAGGCTTTTTCGGCCAAAAAACTCTCTAAAAAGCTGTTTATCAAATACTCTCATAGCTTACTCAACTCATCCTCTCTTGGGACTCCCTTATTATCATATTTACCTATGCAAAGCATACATGAAAAGTAGAAACCAGTGTCACCAAATGAAGCATAGTTTCACAGGATTAGTCATAATGTGACCATCATTGCAGTGAACTTGTCCAGCCAACAACTTAACTTTCTCAAAGTGTTCAAATTCTTCTATTCCCTTTGCCAAAGTTGACTATTCAGTTCATCTGTTACCCAAATAAATGAAGCAAGTTCCCGATGGACCACTCGTGTTTCCGGTGATGCTTTTATCATCTACAGAAATTGGAGTAAGCATAAGGTAGATCCATCACACCTATGTAACCCAAACGATCGATCCGTTTTCTGGAAGCAGGCGTTTCACAGCCTAAATTGGACTATATTTGTGCAATAAGTCGCGATCTTCATCCCAAGAACAATCGACCTGGGAAGCGTTTCTGGTAGCTATGGCAACATTGATGCAAATGTGCTTGGCAGGACGAACACATATATACGGCTATCATCAAGTTCTCAATTCACAGCTATACTTTGAGCATAGAAGTTGCTTGAGTTGGACATACGGACCAGAGATGCATCACTCAATTAACCATTGCACTTTTAAAGAGAGTAACCTTCAGGACTTTTATTGAATACAATATATGGAGATTCCCGGCCAAAGTCCTAAGCCATAGGAACAGGATACAGCATCTTGTGGGACATGATCTGGATCAATTTAGTTGGTGAATGCAGTCATGTCGAATCTCAAAGGGATACAACTCTTTCCCAGAAATCAGGTTTGCTAACCGAATATAGGACAAGAAAAAATTCTGAGAAATGTATGGAGTACTTGATATTTTATCGATTAGCTACTCTGACAAATGAAGTTACGAAAAGAAACTTCAATAACTCATTCTGATCCAACTTTCAGTAGCTCATCCCATGAGGATAATTTTTCTCGAGGCTTTTGTTTCATACTTCCTCGCCTCTTCTCTTCAGAATCTATCTTCTCCCAGGCACTGAATGGCAGCACTCTGACATTGCGACTGTCTAATAATTGGAGAAGTCCCTCTCTCCCTGGCTTTGGCAGGCTTGAAGTTGATGCTAGAGGTTCCTGCCCAAGGTCCTCGATTATGCCAGCAACCTGTTTAAGAGTACAATCAGAAAGATTACTATTGTAACTGCAATTTAATGTTCATGAAGATACTAAAAAAACAGCAAGATGAGATGACACTTACAGTTTCCTCAGCACAGTAAAGATTTGTTGCAATTATTCCTGTCGGTCCCCTCTTCAACCACCCACAGACATACAAACCCTCCTCTGGAACCAAATAATCATCCGACTTATTCCGCAAAACTCGCCCTCTAATATTTGGCACTACACCTGGAATCATGAATCATGCACGAGAAAAGAACTCAAATCCGAACCAACAGAAGATGACAAAACAGCTGCATCAGAAATGTTTGAAATTGATCGGACTGTATTTTTAACTTGGTGACAACCAAGAATTCTACATTATTGGGCCATTAGGAGGATTACATGACACCACACCCGTTAGGCGTTAGCACAATCACAATCAAAATAGTGGCATTTTGGATACTTGACTCATGTTATTCTTTGTTATCCAAAAGATAACAAAATGAGAGAGACTTCCCCAAATCTCAAAGTGAACTCATCAACAACCAAGAACACACCAAGAGAAATAATAAATTGACATAGAGAAGCGTTACATAAAAGGAGGCAGATGGGCTTAACAAATGGCAGGACAACAATGGAAACTGATACGAGCAAAAGCAGATAAACTTGTTACAGTCAAGTAGTCCATTAAACCTTTTTAAAAGTTCTACAATCTGCAGACCTCTCAAATGCATTAATGGATAAATCTATGGCAATCAAAGAATGTTATATCTAAGATTAAGAATGGCAAGGCAAATGCCAATAGCAAGCTTTCAGCTAATCATCTTTCACCATTCTACTAAACTAAAGCTGCAAAAATGCACGCAATGTCTCATCTCACCTTTGTATGGATCAAAGGGTAGGCCATCAACAGGTACTGATTTGTAACCAATACTCTTTAGCACCAGCCTGTGAAACACAACCTGCATTGTTATGAACGCCAGATCAAGCGGAACGGACACTATGAATGACTATCATTCACTGTTTCTACCCTCCCCTTGGTTTGCCTTATTCAACCAAGAAGGAACTCCAGGATACAGGAGTTAAAGAGATCAGGGATGCAGTGGCGCAGCCCTTACTGCATCCTAGGTCTGGCAAAACCAGACCTCCACTAAATGGACCCTGCTAGGAAACAGTATACTGGTAAGAGCACATACCCACAATCAGTGACTTCAAACTCCCCGGCGCCAACAGCAATCTGTTTACCTAAGTCCACTGCATAAAGAGATTGGTTGAATCATAACAATATCATTAAAAATGGAGAAGCTCAGAAGTAACCGAGTCACAAGAACGGGTGACACTTTTGCTTCCAGAGAATTCATGTTGGATACTCCCCCATCCCTAACCCAAGAGAAAGGGGGAAAACATAGCATGTCACTTGCATGTCCTGTAGCTCGGATGAACTTCAAACTATATCAGACAGGGATAAAGTGAAAAAGAAAATACAGCATGTCAAGTGCATGTTCTGGAGGTTGGATAAACTTCAGACCATATATCTGATTGATGCTTCATCAAGTGCACACATTGCACAAAATCAAGCAATTGAAATAAAAAGAAAGCTCAAGCAAGGTTTATCACTTTTGTAATAATTCATTGATAATAAGTACAACGAGAAAGCACCTTTAAGGGTTGTCTTCTCAAAACGAACTGCAGCGACATGGCCCTTCCTTTTTTCTGACTCTAAAAACCTTTCTGGCTTCCGGAAGAAAACAAAATGAAGCTCACGTTGACAAGCATCAGGATTTGCAGGTCTTGAACCGGCTGCTTTACACAGCAACTCATACACCCTCTTCTGAATTCGACTGTTCTTCATCTCCTCCTTTCCAAGAGTTATGCAAAGAGATAATAAAATAAATTAAAAAATGGTAACTTCTCAATAATGTAACTCGAAACACATGCACTGGATAAAACTGAGCAACATTTTTCCATTGATCAAATGAACGTGGAAATCAACATGTCTGTACCTCATCTGTTAGGGTTGTTTGAAGATCTGATTCTTGAATGTCAATGTACAAATTCCTGAGGCCTGCAATAAAATTTAGCGTATCAGCCAAATGGCTGTGGAAAGGGTACGAAAAATTAAACACAAAAACTGGGGTCTGGGGTGTCAAAATATGGCCTATTTGAGACATGTATAATGCAATATCATTGCTGAAGCCATCTCCCACAAGAAGCGTCTCTAATCCCCCCCCCGCCAAAAAAAACCTCAATAGCCCCCTAGGAGGCCAAAACACATCCTTCAGCATGCTAATTACTATCAAGATTCCATCCAGAAACAAACAAATAGATACAGCTGCAGATATCCACTATCACCTCAGTACAAATCAAACTCGCTCAAAGAAATAGAAACAAATCTAAAATCAAATTTCCATTCTAGAATATATATTCTTAAGATTAAGATGATATCTAGGCAAATCACCAGAACACTTCCAAATTAAAACAGAAACAACAACCTGCTATCTAACAGATGTAATCCTCTGTCTAATCACATGATGGCTTTCTTTTTTCAATAAATAAATGCAATAACTACCAAGTATTTCACGCAACTCTTTTGCTGTACAAGCTGCCTGTACTGGTCCGCGCCTTCCAACCAAATACACTTTCCTGCATGTAAACCAATGAATAAGAAAAAATTGCAAAATCATTGAACCGGTAAACTTCCTGCCAAATCGAAAAATGAACAGACGAAATGGACAGACCTTATTGAACTCTTTTCCAATGCAGCTAATGCATGACTAGCAATATCAGTTGTTGCTAATTCATCCGTGGGCCGTAAAAGGATCCTTGCAACATCAAGAGCCACATTACCCTGAAAAAGAAAGTTTTTCAGCAGGTATGAGCTGTCGCCAATTCATCACACTATCAGTTATTGCCAATTCATCTGCACTATCATTTACAAACACTAAAAAAAGAAGTGTGCTACATCTATAGTTGTATATCAACTATTTGAGATGCATACTAAACTAGATCAAGGCACATAAAGGAAACCAAAATAAGCTGCTTTTTTTTGCAATTATGGAAAACATTCATAATATCTCTACATTGTTTGGCAAATGAAATCAGCAGAAAACAAATTCTTCACCATATCTTTGACAGAGAATAAGACTACTGCAGTTGTTATTCCACTTGACTGGTAACATAGATAGAGAGACATTTAACATAAAACCATTTTCAACAGAAATCCACCATAGTTAAAAACCTGACGATGAGCAATCAAAGAAGACTGTGAACGTTTAAAACTCATATTGCAGATTGGTAAGGGAAAAAAAAATTCAAAAAAATTACCTCGAGAAATTTCAAGAAAATAAATGAACCAACAAAGCTACAATCCCCCCCCCCAAAAAAAAATCCAAGACGCATATTCTCTTGCTCAATCAAGTCAATAGGAACTAACAAAGGATGAGTTGAAGTAGACAACAGCTTGTCATTTTAAGACATTCTGTCATTAATATAAGCTAATACTGAGCTGTAATAACTTTTCCAGAGCTGTAATAATCAAGTCAATAGCTTTTCCGGAAGATATCCAGCATTTGACATACTTTTTTGAGCAAAGACATCATTCTATTATTCACAAAAAGCAAACAGACAGCCCGATATCAACCTAAAGAAGCGTTTGCTGATGTTAATAACTTGATCATCGCTAACCATATGTTTGTTCTTTTGCTTGCTCTGATATAATGGGAGTCTTGTGGTAGCTCTATAAGACTATCCCTCTGGAAAGATATAAACCTAAACAAGGCACTCCACCATATGAACCCCACTAAAAATAAAAGAATTTCCAGTTTTTCCGCTATTACTTCAGTATAAGATATGACCACCAAACATCAACCTAGGGCAGTTTGCTTTCAACTTCAAAGATATACCTGTCCAAGAATAACAGCTGTATCTGTACTCTGCAAGTCAGGAGCCAAGTTCCTGAAATCTGGATGTCCATTATACCACCAAACGAACTCTCTCGCTGAGTATAACCCTTCCAGATCCTAAACAATAACATAAGGAAAGACAATCATAAACAAACAAATGAAATAGATAAGCTTGCAACAGTAGAAGGGTATCTTTCATACTGCAAACTGCTAGTGCCAAGTAACGCTATGAAACTGTTTTATGCAGCCACATTTCAAAATCCCTTCGCCTAAGCTTACCTCTCCAGGAATACCAAGAACTCTGTCACTTTCAGCACCATATGCAAGCACTACCTAGTTCAATCAAACCAGCCATAAACATGCCAAAACAAACCATTTAACAATGATATACCAGTAAATTTTGAAGTTTTTCTAAGCAAAACACAACATAACTTCAAAGCTCACCACATGGTACAAATCCCGAAGCTCCTTCAGTGAAACAGCTGACCCGAGATTCACATTCCCAAGGAAAGTGCACCGGCTGTTTTGTGCAACCCTGGTAAACTGGTTCATGACAATCTGTTGCAAGTTTTCTGGTATATAAGCCATTAAAACAATCATTTTGACGAACCACAAACCCATCAAACGGGATAAAAAATGCATATCATGGGGTACACACTGCCATTTCTCAGAGCCAAAACGTTCATATTATTACAACAACATCTAAATTGATACGGGCTAATATCGAAGGATCAACTCTTACAATGTGTATAAAATTCACTTTAGACTTCAAGTTAAAATTG
>JACYFF010031955.1:116167782-116180447 GCA_017589665.1 Selenicereus undatus | reverse complement strand
AAGAAACATACCTTAGTTTCAGGATGATCAGGTGCCACGCCAGATCGAACTAACCCAAATGGAATAGGCAATCTATCCAAAATATCAACTTCGGCTTTCTGATGAGCTTTCAACATCTACATTCACAAAATTAAAAATCAGCAATTCATTTCCATGATTACATCCCATCACACCACACTAAATTATAAAATTCCACCAAAACTAATAAAATTCCAAACTTTACCAAAATCTATGAATAATTGCCATTGGAAAAATGCTATAAATCATACAGAACGAATTCAAACTAGGCGAATGTCAATTTACCTTCTCTGCTGTATAAAAACCAGCAGGGCCACTGCCGACGATGCAGACACGAAGAGGATTGGAGGAGATAGAAGAGAATGCCCTTGAAACCCATGCTCTGGAACGAAAAATCGCCATTTTTGACATGAAATTTTGCAAATTTGAGGGGTTTAGGGTTTCTGATTTGACGAACTGAGAACAGAAATTATGCAGGAATTTTGGAGAAAGTTTTGATGGATGATCCAAGACGTTGAAGGAGCGACAAGACTGGGCTGTAAAATTGAAGGCCCATTAACCATTTAACGTATGGGCCATCCGACGGCCCACAATTCCAATAGGCAACAGTCAACAGTCAACGCTCCAAATCGCTCCTTCAAAAAAAAAAAGAAAAATTTTCATTTGATACCCTTGTACTTTTGAGGAATCCATTTGTTACATACTATACAGTATGAAAATAAAGATGTGTTTTATAAATTTATATTGATGAATATTATTACTAAAACTTATATTCATTTTCATATTTTATATTAATTGAATTTTTCAAAAACACAAGAATATCAAATGAAATATTCCCAAAAAAAAAGTTAATACTCGAATGAAACTTAGACTTACTGTGTTTTGTTGTGGTTAGTTATGACATTTCAGTACTTGATTTTTAGACGATAATTTGATTATATAGGATATATTATAGGGACATACAAGGTAAAGACAAATTATGGGAAACGATTTGGAATAAATAAATAAATAAATAATAAAAAGAAGATAAATGTAATGTGTTTTTTAAATAAAAAAGTAAGAAAATACATAGGAAATTTTTTTCCTGGTGTGACTAGGCTAGTCTATCTTAGGAGAGTAAGCAATCCATAGTAAACAAAGGTAAGGAAAAGGTCGTGTACTATGAAAGGAAGGAAACCTTATATTTTGAGGGAAATTGAACTCCAAAGCTTTTCTATTGAAGATGGAGTATTTACTACATAATTCAAATGCTGGTCCTCCCAATTGTAAGGCACATTTGCCAAAGAGCTCCTCACCTGTGTGGTTATGAGTGCTTTGATCACCTTTCTCACTCGGGTTCAAATTTGGGGATACAGAATTTGTACTTTATGCATGAGTTTGCATGTGGTTCTTAATTGGTTTCTGGGGTTTGTGCTCTGATTTTGGCATCCCTTACCCCTTACCTTAGGCCATGTTTGGTAAACAACTGTTAGCTGTTAGCTGTTAGCTGTTTGTATTAGCTGTTAGCTGTTAGCTGTTTGAATTAGCTGTTTATGTTAGCTGTTTGAATTAGCTGTTTTTAGAAAAAGTGTTTGGTAAAAATTAGCTGTTTCTAAAAAATATATTGGTAAAATTTCATTTATGCCCTTATTTATGAATTAGTTTTTAATGGGATGTGTGTAATTTTTTCAAACTTATGGATAATTATGTCATTTCTACAAAAAGCTCTTCTCAAAAGGCTAATGGGAATAGCTTTTTCAAAAATAGCTTTTTGGAGCCAAACAGCTATTGCAAACAGCTCTTTACCAAACACTCTTTAGCTATTTGACTTAGTCAAAACAGCCAAAATCCTCTCAAACAGCTATTTTTTCTCAAAAACTGTTGCTACCAAACACCCCCTTAGTCTGTTGAGACCCATTGCGTACTCTCAAAATAGGGGCCCAATAGGTTGGCCTGCTTACCATGGTAAAATTAAAAAAAAAATTAAAAAAATTTGTAAGGCATGTCTCATATATCTCATATATTGTAACAATTGTACTTTATAATTAAATTTGATTTTACCTTTATAACATTTTCTCACTTGATTTTCAAGAATGAGTCACTCCTAAATTATAAAGCACCCCTTCAATAAAGTTTGGCACTATAAATTAAATCTTTCACGTAGAACAATATTTTGGCCCTAAAAGTATATACTAAATCAATTCATGTATTACCACAAAATTACTTTGGCAAATCTGTGCATTTGTTCTCTATAGTTGTATCTTGAAACAACAGTTGTTGTATTCTGACAGTAAAATTTACATTTGTTTATGTCCATTCTCATATGATCGAGTAGGAAGGATATTATGAGCGTTTGTGTTCTCTATTACATTAATCTATTGACAATAAAATATTTAATTATTGATTAAAAATTTTAATTAAAATGATTTCAATAACCATCTAACTTAGAAAGTTTAAGAGCTTTTATGTGCAAAACTAGCTCTTCCATTCATAAGTGGTTTCAAGAGGATGCAAGTAAAGCATAGATCAAAGAGCATGCACAACATATCAAATTTATTAAGTTATGGTGAAGTGGTTCCTTGACAAGTACATCAAGGGATTTAGAAGAAATAGATTTAGAATTATTGCATGCATATCTATCCTTTTTACAAAAATAGTTAATGTAAAATGCATGCTTATTTGGACGGAATGAAGAAAATCCGTCGGAAATTCGATTGTCAGAAGGATTTTTTGCTGATATGTCTGACGAAATCTGTCGAAAATTTGATGGTCAAAAAAACTGTTGAGCCCGTCGAAAATCCCACCAAAAATAGCCAATCTTATCAAAAAACTGGTCGGGTCCTCGAAAATAGCGCGTATTTTTGTAGATATATGTGATTACTGGAGCCAAGTAATTAATATAATCAACTAACAATTGACCGTTGATGTAATCATCTAATAATTAATGACTTATTGTCAAACATAAATCTTTTTTTTTTTTGAGTCAACAAATGAGATTGTTGGTGAGAGGACAAAAAAGAAAAATCCCAACACAAATTGTCATTTTTGTTTGTGTTTGATAGTAGCAATTTTCTAATGGAGGTGACATTTGAGATTGAAACAGGTCAATAATCCCACACTTCACTATCATGGGGCTTACTATGACTAGAAAATTATATATTTTTTTTCTTTCCCCTTTTACTTTCTTTGCAAATAATTGCATTTGATGCTCAATGAGTTTAGATGTCAACAAATATTTTTGCCTTTCAATTTTCAAATTTTTATTCTTTAAAGGTTACAACAACAACAACAAACTCCCAGTGTGGGTCCCGCTTTAGCAGGATCTGAGGAGATCCAGCTGTAGGCAACCTTACCTCTACCGGTATTTCTACCTATAAAGAGGTTGATTCCATAAGTTATTCTTTATAGGTTAAATGTATATAAATTATACGATTTAATTTTATTTCTTTTCTCCCCACTGATTTATTATTAATGATAAATTAGATATTGAGATATGATATATTACAAGATATGGCACTTTTTCAATTTTTGTTAAATTAAATTTGGAATTTTGATTGATTAGAGTTTTCTTTTTCCCTTTTCTTTTGCAGTGTGTAGAGGAAGCAGAAAAGGTTAATTTAGGCATAACCTTTTCTTTCTTTTCTTTTCT
Source organism: Selenicereus undatus (assembly GCA_017589665.1). Taxonomy (NCBI): domain Eukaryota; kingdom Viridiplantae; phylum Streptophyta; class Magnoliopsida; order Caryophyllales; family Cactaceae; genus Selenicereus; species Selenicereus undatus. The sequence goes on along the minus strand of JACYFF010031955.1, from coordinate 116,176,801 downwards.
TTTTTTAATATGAATGTAGGTAAAACTTATACTTAAGTTTTTGGTAACAATTTTTAGAATTTTTTTTTTTTTGGGTGTGTGTGAGGCGCTCAGGCTGATGTAGATGGGATTCGAACTCAGCTATTTGACAACAACTTACAAAGACTTTATCAATTAGACTAATTGGTACCCAATATTTTTAGAAATTTTATTAACTCTAGCGGTCAAGATAATTTTTATTGATAAAATAATTACAATTGTAATATTTCCTTCCTATCTATGTTTTTTTTTTCCCTTTTTTCAGAGAAGAATGTGCTTACATTAGACCATTCAATAGAAGCAAAACAGATAAGAGTTGAGGAAATACACGTACTTTAGCCGAGCTCAATTTTTCACACCAACTTTCCCAAGAAGCTAAGGAAGTAGACATGTAGGATTTGCACCTAGCTGGGTAGGATGGATGGAAAATGAATTTATAACATATATTATACTCTCAGGAGTTTATATTCTCATGAATTACTTAAGCACATGAGGCTTTTCACCATTTTACTGGAGTCGAACTACTGTTGATACAATAAGAAGTAGAGCTCTCCCATAACAGATTTTTCTCTATTCACAAGACTTGAACTCGAGAGTTTGCTTAAGGGAAACAAGTATCAAATCACTCGAACTAACTTGTGCTGATAGTTCGTGATATATTTTGAACGATGAACTGATATGTTAATACAATAAGTGTCGTTTGGCAATACGACCCTGGATTTAGCTAATTAGAGCTTACATCTCCTTACAACTTCTTACATCCTTAACATAATCCTTACATCTTCTTACATCTCCTTACCCCTTGTTACATCTTCGTACATCATATATAGATTTTCTATAACATTCAACAGCTCCTTACATCTATCCTTACAGCTCCTAATTACATCTCCTTATAGTTCATTACATCTCCTTACACTTCCTTACAACTCCTTACATCTTCTTACGACTACTTACAGCTCCTTACATCTATTAGCTATATCTAAACGCGAAATAGAACAGGCCTATGCAACTTATATCAGTTGGTAAATTAGACCAAAAAAAAAAAAAAGAAGGATTTGAAACTTGATGTATCTGTGAGCTTTTGTACCATTCCCTATGGTTGACGTTTTAGCTAAATGCTAGGTTAAACTTATTAAGGTAGACTAGTTTTGGGGGTTGAGTGAGTGGGAGAATAATTATTTCCCTAGCTTGTCGACCCATCAAACGATGAGGCAAACGTGTCTCCTCTGCCATAATTACATCTAATCATAGAATTTAAACCTTTGCAAAATAACCCTAAAAAAAATGAAAAAAAGCAAGAGGAAAGAAAACCTGTTGTACGTGGAAAAGGTTTTTTTTTTTTGGGTTGGGGAGGAGTAACATAAAACATTGGTTCTTATGATTTACAAATAAAATTTTCAAAAAATTGGAGGAAATTTAAAGGTATGTAATTAATTTATTCTTTAATTAATTTAACAGTTTAATTCATCTGTTAATATGTTGTTCGATTGACTTCTTAATTATAGGAATATGTAGACGCAATAGATATTCTTTATTTCAGTCAAAGTCTTTCATTCAATTCACTAGACGAAGGTGGGCTTGAAATTGTGAAATCTCTTTGTACAATCACTGCTGTACAATATTTGAGTCAACATAAACAACACGAGTTTTGACTCTCTCTCTCTCTCTCTCTGTGTGTCTGTGTATGTATATTTATATGAATAAGTAGACGTCTAATACTCGCACCTTTGAACAAATTGCAATTCAATCCTCGGTGCTAGAGGTTCAACTTATGAAGACGTATGAATTTCATATATAAGTACAAAATGTCAAGCTTCTTTGTGAGGAAAAAAATATGAAGAATAAAATCGAACTCGATATTTCTTTTTTTGGAGTTTTTTTAGAACCAAATTCAAATTTGAATTCATCACATCGTTGAAGGTTGAATTGGGGGGGGGGGGGGAATAGAGACCACTAACCAAATGCAAACAAAAGTGAAGGACCATCGATTGCTAAAAGGAAAGGGCAGTCAACCAAGTCAACATAACGATTATCTAAGTGTTCACATGTAGAGGATAATGAAGTTGACCCTATATCTCAATAATCATGCGATGGGATCAAATTGGTCATCATGAATTTTGAGTATAAAGACCTAAGAGTATTGATGAAGCTCCTTAGCCATTTAATTAATCCCCTACAATACATTAATTAATATCACTCAAGCTAAAAGTGACTTAATGACCTTATGATTATTGCCCGGTTCCCCGCTTCCGACCCCCAAAAGAAAGAATAAAGTTTAAGTAACTCGGACATCTGTATGTCACCACATTAGAGTTAGGCAAGAAGAGGTGTCACATATCAAGACGGATTGGTTCAAATGGTTTTGTACTTATTCTGCTTAAGTAATGTCTCGGTTCGAGTCTTGTGAATGAAGAAAATTTATGACAGAAGAGATACTCCCCTTATTGGACCAAAAATAGCTCGGCTACAATGAAGTGAAAAATCCCAAACCGCAAAAAAAAGAAGAAGAAGGGATGCCACATAGATAAAAAAAAATAAAAAAAAAAATACAAGAGCTCTTCCACAGGCTCCTTGGAGTTGTTATTGTTTACTCCTAATAAAATGATATACTAGGAGTAATCATAACATATCTTGGCAAGGTTGATTATGTTTGGTGGGCACATAAGTATTATCCTAGTTGCTTTTAATTGAGTTTGGTCCACTATAATGACTACTTAATTGCATAATTAATTATCCACTTTTTTTTTTATGTAACGTATTAATATTGCTCATATTCTTAACATTTTCAGTTGGTGCACGGTCGATCATAAACATGGAAAATAATTAAAATAATTAGGTGATTGTTAGGAAATTAATTTCTAAAAAATACAAGCCTTATAAATATATATTGCTAATCTGACAATCCAAATCTAAATGAATGCACATCCAAATTGATATGTATTTGAATAAGATACATGCCCTATTATGCAAACTTAGGAGCTTGGACAGTTATATACAGTTTGAATAGCTGATAACTATTTTAGCAGCGTATAGTAGATGTGTTTAGCAAATAATTAGGTTTACTAGCGGATGGAAGAAAAAAACTATGTTCCGTAATTAGTGGTTGATTTAATGGATTGACAGAAAAGGGCATGTCTATATTAGTGATTGTTAGCACTTAACATTTATAGATTGATCGGGATTACCTTTCACCCTTTAAGCAATATATAGTAATTTGGGGCTTTTACAACAATAGTTACAGGGTTTTTGACAAATGATGTCAACTTATTTATTAAAAAATGTCTCTATAAAAGAGTTCTAAACACACACACACACACACGTGTGTGTGTGTGTGTGTGTGTGTGTGTGTGCAGTGGAGAGAGAGTTAAACTCCTAGCTTGTGGCAAATGGAACATTATAAGGACTTTGGTGTGTGTGCGCGTGTGTGCTATTGAGGTGCAAAGGTCAATGCAGATGATATACGAACCCAGATTTCTGGTCATAACTTCACTTTATTAGTTGAGTTGACTGACACTCACAATTTTAGTATTATTATATGATGAGATTTAAACATGACCATAGCCAGACACTTATTTCAAAAGGGAAAATAAAAATGTGACGTAAGGCTGCCAAACGCTAAATCGCTAATGATTATAACGCCTGTAAAACCTCGTTACAAACACTATACACTTAAGATTAAATGTTTATTTGCTATACATTAAGATTTAGTGCGGTCTTAAATACCAATAAACTTAATCAATGATGTTTCTCATGAATTTAAATCTTAAAAATATTGTTAGAGTTCATGACATCTACCCAAGCAATAATCTTTAAAAACTTTTCAAAATGGAAGTAGAAAATCATGATTAATCCATCATTATGTAAGAAAAATAATTTGTGCTGTAAATTATTAGGTATGTTGAAAGGTGAAAAGATTTTCTATGTCCCAAATTACAAGAACAAATATTTGTAATAATTTTGTCATTCACATGCATCAAACATTGACATCATTGTTGAGGTAGTACTTGCAAGAGACCCAAACAACAACCCATATTACCAGACGGGTCAACCCGTATCGGGCCCAAGATGTCAATGATGTCATGTTTGACGCATGGATGATGCAATAACTTCATGTAAACAAAACAACCGAAAATAAAATAAAAACAGCTTACAAAACAGACAAAGAGGAGAATTTTTTTTTTAAAAAAAAGGAAATGATTGAGAAAGCATGAATGAATGATGACGTGGTGGGCCAGGGGTTGATCTTTATCTGAGGGGAAAGGAGAATTATTAAAAAAAAAGGCCACAAAAAATTTCAAAGAAAAAAAAAGAAAAAGAAAAAGAAAGAAAAGGGCCTAGTGGGGCAGGGTGGGGGCGGAAGTGGGCTCAAGTATTGGGCCCAGTGTTGCTAGACGGTCCAAAGCTCGATGTCCTCTCTACACATGAAAAAGATGAAAGCTAGAGAGAGAAAGAGAGAGAGATTGTGAAGGTAATGGGCCCCTCTGAAACCGCCCATATCCCCTCCGAAGGGCCTACACACCCTGCACTCCATGCCCTATGTGAAACGTTTCATACACCAAAAGAGAGAGAGAGAGGTTTTGAAAATGAGAGACTGTTTTTTAGTAGAGCTAGTGAATAGATCGAGCTATTTAATTTATGGGTTAATTCCGTATAAGGTTTTAAAATAGTTTAGGTTTACTTAAAATCGGTCAAGAATGAACGTTTACGGCTACATAGTCTCAGGAATATAGTGTGTTTTTATCTCCTAATTCAACTCGTCTATCTGTTCTCATTCTTAAGCTCTATATAATTTAGATTTGTCATTTGTTTGTATGCTCATATACTGCTGATTGCATAACTTATGCAAACTTACACTCTAATGTTTATTACCCATTGAATGATGATGCTAACAGCACATCAACTATCAATGATGGACAATTACAAAATTGTCATGTTACTTCAACAAATTTGGTACAATCACTAATCTTTGTGTATCGATTTGAAGTCATCATTATACATCCGAGCTTTCAAAAGTGATGTCTATGTCCAAATCTAAAAGACAAGCTTCCATCCTAGTCTCAAAAAAGTCGAGTTTATCCTTAAATGAAAGTAGAAACAGCCTTAGAAAGCCAAGATCAGACTCACGTCTCAAACAACCCTTAGATGAGTCGATCCTAGGCTTGTACTTTAGGTGAGTCGAGCTCAAATTTGATTTCATCTAGCTCACCAAGCCCGGACTTGGCTTGACTCGGCTCGATCGGCTCAAATGGATATGCGTGATTTCTTATCCAAGTTTAATTTGGATGACGATCATATTAAAGTTGTTGACTTCCTAGGAAGGCTAACTATTTTAAAAAGTATACTATTTTACTTTTAATTTCCCTTCTCACCCTTAAAAAGCCCCCTTAAAAGCAATCAATAATATGATTCTACTGTCTTTATTTTTGCCTTTGTCGTATACTTCTTTCTGCTTTAAGAGTTCCTTATTTTAGGGAATGCTATAATAATTAAAGCATCATTTATTAATTTTATAATTTTGACTTTTAAATACAATTGACAAACTAAATCACAACATTAATTAATAAATAATGGTGTGGCAAGCAATGACGACATCACATTTAGTGATTTTTATTGTAAAACCTAGAAAGATCGCATATAAGCCACACCATTATGGTAATAAAATTTTGTGTATTTTTATAATTTAAATAAAAACATTTATCCTTTATTTGTGAAAAATAGTAATTAGTTCAGCTTTGCAGTATACACGATATATCATTATATCGTTGACGGGTACAGGGTTTTAGATGGTCAAAATAAGATATGATAAATGACAACTATATCAGGTAATTGATTGTATCGGATCAGGTTCTTTCAGTTAGAAGGAAATTTGTTCGTGGGATAAATGGCAAATGTACTCAATAGATACAGATATATTAGATCACATCGGTATCGATACTTTGATCATTAGGTTATGCTTTAGGTCTTCCATGAGGGAAATGAAAGAAAAAAGCAAAATAAAGAGAACATGATGCATGAAGAGGATTATTGATTAACACACTAGCTTGCACACATGCATGCACTTAAAAAGAAGGCAATAGAGTAGAATGATGGCAAATAATAAGATGTGTAAACACAATGAGAGTTGAGAAGATAAGAAGGCAATTCTAAAAGCATTATTGGGACCATGCATGCATGGATTTTACCGGTAAAATTACTGCTTTTTGATGGGTTTTTTACTAAGTAATTAATGATGAAAAATCATTTCAAAGGCATTTTGACGTACACGTTTGTTTAACAAAAATCTTTATAGAAAAGTTGCATGAATTATTAAGGTTGTTCTTTATAGAACATTATTGATTGATATTCAGTGATGGGGTTGCCTACAGCTGGATCTCTCCAGACTCCGCGAATGTGGCATTCACACTATGGGGTGGTGTTGTTGTTGTTTGTATTCAAGGGGGATCCAATAATTATCAAGAACAAGTTGACTAAAATATATACGTGCACCACATGGAACTGATAGGTATTGTTAGAGTACAAATCTATTCCTAAAACCTTCAACCATTAACTTAAATTTTTAGTTGAGATGATTCTTGAATATGACATCAGAGGATTTCTCAGTTAGAGGTCTCAAGTTCAATTCTCTCAGCAGTCTTATATTTAATTAATATTGCACCATGTAAGAGGAGTTTTTGCAGCATTCACACTTTAAATCCAAAGGACATTCACGTGAGGATGTGTGTTAGAATATATTCCCAAAATCTTCAACCATTAGCTTAGGTTTTTAGTTGAGATGATTCTTGAATATGGCATTAGAACATTTCTCAGTGAGAGGTCTCAAGTTCGATTCTCAGCAGTCTTATATTTAATTAATATTACATCATGTAAGAGGAGTTTTTGCAGCATTCACACTTTAAATCAAAAGGACATTCACGTGAGGATGTGTATTGGAATATAAACTAATCCTAGACGACCTTTAATTATCAGCTTAAGTTTTTGGTTGAGATGATTCTTGAATAGTTATATAAAGGAGGTAAAAACAGACTAAAGGTAATTTTCAACAATTCAATTTTCGCAAACAATAGTAGTTTTACTTGTAGTTATTAAAATATGCTTCAATGAACCATACCTACAAGAGCATTTTTCTCTCAGTACAATGTCAATTAAAGTAGATATATGTAGACAGTACTATTCTACATAGCCCAGTATTAATCGTTAATTAAGCCACTGATACACAATTATATATATATATATCCAACATGAACACTTGCATCCAATCCCGAGAAATAAAAAACTGAAAATTTTTAAAGTGCAATACTCATAATAACTAATGAAAAATTAAAATCTAGCACATGTAAGTTGCACTTTTTAATACTCCACTACTAATCATGCACATTTTTTTTTCCGATTACGTCAATACCAAAGGTAAAAAAGGAGTCAAAAATACAGAAAAGCAAACGACAAATACCACAAGACAACATTCATTATGAGAACAGGATGAGGATGGACGAAAAGTTCCTTGCTAACATTTTCGGTGTGTAGGATACCTTTTCTTTTGAGGTTCTAGACCAGACGGCCACTCTCCAATGACTAGTATGAGCTAAAGTTGCAATGTCCAAAGGTTGGTGATAAAAAATTATAGCATTCCTTTGCATCCACAAGCTCCATGTTGTTGCAAACAGGGTTGCAATCCATAGCTTCTTCTTGGTTCTATTCCGAATCCTGTGACTAGTCCAGTTTTCATAATGTTGTCTGAAAGTAACCTGCCGTGTTAACTCATAGCCTAACTCAGCTGCTAGCTAGCATCAACCAAATATCCCAAGAAACTAAGCAGGTAACCAGTAAATGATCAATATCTTCTGTGTTGGTGGAGCAGAGTGTACAGTTTACTTCTAAGGGAGAGATGATTCCTTTTCGGCACAGCAAAACTAACCATGCACATATATAATTGTAAAGTTTAAAATATAGGTGATAAATATGTAATTTTGTATTCATTTGTCATTGTCATCATAAATAAATTGTTAAGATTTCATAATCAAATTACAACCTTGTATTATTTATTTATTTATTTTGGTCTTAAATTATCTATTTTACTAGAGTCGAGATACTGTTCGACTAATAAGAGATAGAGTTCTTCCATCACAGATTTTCACCATTCACAAAATTCAAACCTAAGATCTTATTTAAGAGAACAAGTGTCAAACCACAATTTTAAAACAACTCTTTTTCTCTCAGATCATTCACTTATTAAGGATCTGTGCATAGATCGATCAGAACTTCAGAAGGGGCCTTTTCAGTCACGCGATAAAAGCAGTTAGCCTTTGGCAGTTATCCTTTCTCCTTGGTCCCACCAAGTAATATTTAACTAACCCTTCTGCATGCATCTTTGTTACTATTACTAATTGCTTTTTCCATCATAAATCAGAATTAATCATCACATTATGGTCAGACAATTTATACTATACATACTCTTGAAAACATGTGTTATTATATAGTATGAATAATCCCTAGGTAAAATTATGAACCACTCGACCGCCACACATGAACTTTGCATTGATTAGAGTACAGGTATATTATATTTTTAACTTATTATAAGTACTTATTACTGAATGTTAGCAGAATTGAAATTAGCAAATTTGGCTGAATGTTATTTAAAGTGGTTGAATAGTGTATTAGTGTTAGAGAATAAACCTATTCCTGAATGTACCTGCAACCATTAGCTTAAACTTTTGGTTGAGTTGGTTCTTTAACATGGTATTATAGCCTTTCTGAGTAAGATGTTTTAGGTTCAAATCTCAACAGCCCCCATATTGATTTATTGCGTGAGGTAGGGGGGCATTTACAACATTTACACTTCAAGCCCAAAGGGCATTTGCGTGAGGGGGCGTACTAGAGGATCAACCTATTCCTATGCCTTCAACCATTGGCTTAAGCTTTTGGCTGGGTTGGTTTTTGAACAATTAGAACCTAATTACTTATGTTTGTACTATAATAATTAAATATAAAATTTAATTATATATGC
>JACYFF010031955.1:116151393-116162782 GCA_017589665.1 Selenicereus undatus | reverse complement strand
TATGTATGTATGTATGTATGTATGTATGTATGTATGTATGTATGTATGTATAGCTTACTCTATGTTGTTTTAAGCAGTAGCAAAAACTATTTTCATGAAAGTGATATTTTTAGTAAAAAATTTATATACAACATAAAAATGATCTATAAATAAATAGTTTGCACAATTGTTGGCGGAGTTCATATTATTAACTTTCATAAAAATTGCTAAATTTTTAATTAAAATAGACATGTACAATATAATAGTTTAGTCTAAAAATAGTTCATTCGGTATGCCGATAGGTACAAAATGACATCCTAGTTGGATCACCTCTGTCTTTAAAGACGTATAGTAGCATAAGTTTATAAATGTGAACAATTATGGATAAAAAGAGGATTCTACTTAATTTATAAGTTGTAACGTGTACACTTTCAATTAATATTCAATTACACCCTTTTTTTCAATATAAAACATGACAATATATTCTTTAAGTCAAAACAAGACACTTAAAAATTAGCCCTTTGGTTCAAGAACTTTTCTTTTTGCATACTAATTAACTTTTAATTGTACTCAATCGTATTACATGGTGCTGAATGTTATTAAATATTGATGATATATTCGTATTTATAATTTAAGGAGAAAAGAACATGACTTGTGTACGCGTTCAAAAGTTAAAACTTTGACTTGGATGCATCGCTTAGTCAAAACAAAACACTCAACTGAACGCTAATAATACGTGACAATTATATTATGAAACATTTTTTATTTATTTTTTGCAACATGGTGAACCCAATTTACAGTGCCATTTTTGCTTCTTTTCAATTTAATAGCCTAATGTTGTATAATTAGCTGGATTATCTTCAATTTAATGGCTAGAAAATGATGTAAATTCTATAGAGAAGAAATGAAGAGATCGATATTCTATGAATGAAGAACTTCAGTTCTAAGATTGAGGTTCCGAGTACGCTAGGTTTCAGGTTCGATTCTCCCTCCCTAACCCTAAAAAAGAAAAAAAAAATCAAAACTTGCCAAGAATGATAGACATATATATTTCCAATTCCTCCTCTTTATTGGCCTTTCTCTCAACATCTACTTTTCAAAAAGACCAAAACGTGTCTTCCCAACACAACAAGAAATCAACGCACAAGTCTTCAAGTTAGTTTTCAAGTTACTCAATGTCGTCTTTTGTCCAAATTGACTCATTCATGCATTTCATGAAAAATTCACTACAAATTATATTAGCATTCAAATGGAAGAAAGATGCACTAATGACATATGCTATGTTCCTTTCAATTTATTTAACTTCATTTATAGTGTCGTAAATTATGTACTTTTTACGGGTAGTGTATATCATGCACCTAAGACTGTATACTCACACTTGCCACGTATATATATATATATATATATATATATATATATATATATATATATATATATATATATATATATAATTTTTAACGTGTATTTGTCATATAAATAATTTTCAATATGTAGCACTGACGTGACTTATCGGAGTAAATAACCAGTTTTTCAGTTCAAAAAAAATTTGAACTGTAACCGAACCGCAAATTTCGGTTAACCGTTTTTCGGTTAACTAAAAATTTCGGTTCGTCCAAAACCCGAACCGTACCGAACTGAAAAATTCGGTTAACCGGTTTTTCGGTTCGGTTAACCGACTTTTCAGTTCGGTCACCGGTTGACCGTTCATAAATAATAAAAGACATATACTTTCTTACTTAAATTTTCATTTTTTTATGTTTAAATTTTTTTAAATAAAAAGTATACTCTGGTTACTATTTATAAATAATAAAAAAGTGCACATTCCTACTAATTTTTTTATTTTTTATGTAAAATTTTAAAAAATAAAATTATTTTCGGTTCGGTTAACCGAATTTTCAAATTGTCCAAACCGTAACCGATCCGAAAACCGAAAAGAATTTTCGGTTCGGTTAACCGAAACGATTCGTTTGAAAAATATGTTCGGTTAACCGGTTTTTCGGTTCGGTTTTTTCGGTTTATTAACTAGTTTTTTTTTTACTATTATTAGCAACCAAATTGTTTTTTTTTTTTGGGATAAGTATTACCTAATTGGCACTATTTTTTTGGGTATTTACCTCTGCTTTTATTTACGTGTAATGGTTGAAATTAAAAAATATATATCAGGTCCATTGTTTTTGAAGGTTTCACGCAACATGTGGGGCCCTTGATGATTTTAAATCAAACGTCCGTACGATCTTAGAAGAATGCAAAGTTAATGCGCATTAGGATAATTAATGATTAATTATTCTTAATCCAATCCTTTGTGTCTTGTGCAAGGCCATGATTAATTAAGATAAACAACTGTAAAGTTGTTATTAAAAACAATTATGACTTTCTTAAGGGTATTGATTAGAATGAGATCCTATGAAAAAGAGAAGGACATTAAAACTTTGAGAATGATTAGTCCTTTTTTTAAACTTAAAATACAAACCATTTAGATATAATTGGCTGAGGCCTGTGATCAAAAAATAATTGGTTGAGACTTGAAAGTTAATTTATGTCTATATAGATGAGATTGCATGTTTATTTCGACGGAATTTTTGACCGAAATCTGTCGAAAATTTGATCGCCTGAAGGATTTTCTGAAGAAATGTTCGACGGAATCTGTAGGAAAAACAATCAAAAAGTTGATGGTCGAAAAAACTATTAGACTCATAAAAAAAATGTCGAAAATGGTTAATCACGTCAAAAATTCCATTAAAAATAGCTAATCCCGTAGAAAAATTGGTCAGATCCGTCGAAAATTGACGAATCTGTCAAAAATAGCACGTATTTTTGAGTACCCCTTTTATCTTCATATATTTCCCCCCATTCATGAATGACGATTGACAATTAGTTAATTTCTACTTTTAATATTGAGGTCTTGGCTTAGTGTCTTAGTACTTAACATTGAAATCCTGAGTATATTAAGTTTCATATTCAATTTTCCCTCGCTTCGAAGTATTGCTGCCTATGTGACTCATGTGAACCCTTCGCTTGTACGTAGGGGTGAGCAAAAAAGTAAAAAACCGGAGTAAAAAACCTAATCATAAAATAAAAATATTGAAATGAAGAATTAGTTAATTAGTTAATTTTTTCTAAAAAAACCAGCAAAGTTAACCAGATTGAAAAAAATTTCAATTTTGTTTCCGATCACGGTTCGCGCTTTTAAAAAATCACTTAATCAACGGTTAATGAAAACCAGACTTTATTTTTTAAAAGAAAAACTAAGTTAAACACTAGTCAAATGTAGATTTTAAAACTGAAAAAAGATAAAGAACAAATATACAAAAATTAAAAAATATCATGAAATTCGACACTTAATGTCTCGAATAGTCAATGTAACTAAAAAAAAGAGAGAATTGAAATATAATGTACATTCCAATTAATGATTAATCGATAAATAATTCGCATTAATTTGATGTTTTAGATTTACTTTTATTATGAGATATTTATTATATATGCCGTATGACTTTTCATTAATAAATTATTTCTTTTTCTCATAAAGAAAAATACCATTCATCATTTACAAATATGTTTATTATATTAAAATATATTATTTAAATTACATATAATTAGAGCTCACCACAGGAAAAATTGCCAATGATTCTAAATAAAAAATAAAATAAAATGAGGAAGAGACAGAAGAGGACCTCTGAAAATAGGAGATGTTGACAATAGTATAAAGTTTCCAACAAGTAACGCAATCAAAAACTTTATCATAAAATCTATGCAATTATTGCTACCAATATATGTATTAATGAATTGAAATTGTCCTCTAAATATTGACTAAGTTGTTGTGGACAAGGAGGAGTCAATTATAACTGTAACATCGGATAAGCGTGCATAGTTGTGATTACTTCTCAATTAATGAGTTGCCCAAATTGAGTCATACTTGTCAACCACAAAAATGACATGCAATCCAAAGTGTTAAGCAACTTGTTATTAGTATAATTCCTGGCAATCAATACTGGTTGGTTCAAGTAGTTTGACTCTTGTTCTCTTTAAGTAAGATACTGAATTTTTACCAAATTTAAGTCTTGTGAATGGAGAAAATTCGTGATGGGAGAGATCTAATCTACCCCTTATTGGGTTAACAGTAGCTCGACTTCAATAAAATGGAGGATCCAAGATTTAAAAAAAAAAACAGTATAATTTTTGGTAAAATTCTTTTTTAAGAGTTTTCCCCCTCATTCTCTTCTTTTTTTTTTCTTTTTTTTGGATTAAAAAAAGGGCTAAGCAAGTTTTTATTTGTTTCTAACTCTTTTTCTGGCTCTTTCAAAAAAGAAAAAAAAGGGGGGAAAAGTAAACAGTTTTGCTTTTAGAGTTTTATTTAATTTGAAATTGTCTAGTTGATATACACCCTTAAAATGTTGAGTAGCCAAGCCATTTATTTGATTATTTGAGGTAGGTCAAAATTGGATAGTATTATTAGATTGAACGACTTCTATGTTGATAAGGTGGCCCAAATGAATGAGATTTTTGCTTTATATGGATTAATTAGTCCCTCTAAGTTCATTGCATACCTTGATCTAAAATGGTTTGTATTAATAAATTTGTTTAGAGATAAGCCCCTTGTCCATGAACATAAATAATAATCAAAAAGTCAATACAAAATTGAATTTAATTATGAAAAATGATATGATTGAATACTGGAAGACTATTGTAACTTACAAATTATCTAAAATAGTCTTTTTATCCATATTTTTTCATAATTATAAAATTATTGTATGTTAAGTCTTTACGGGTAGGGTTAATCTAATGTGAGTGTGTAATTGTGCCCCCTTTTTTCCAAGTGATCCAAGTAAAGAATTAGGCAATAGTTTGTCATATATCGATAAAATTAAAGGATTTAAGTATGTATATATGGTTGTGAGTTACTTCATCAACTGCAATTGATTTTTGGTTGAAATCTCAACTGATAATTCGAGCTTATATGCATGAATCATTTGTTAACAGTCCAATTGATATAAAACTTTAAATGGTATCAGAGTGAGTTACTCGATTTTGATTTGCCACTGTCCTCATTTGATTAAAATTATGTGCACGTGTTGAGTCTTGTCAGTAGTCCACATATGACTCGTTTACTCCACCGATCATGACCAGTTGATTTTGAGTTAGAATTTCATTTAAATTTATATATATACATAAGTACATGACTCGTTTATTTATGCCCCCATTAATATAAAACTTAACGATAACTAAGGTAAGAATTTATTGGAACAATCCAAAAACAAAAAAAAACAAGAATCTTTTAGAAAGCCTAAGCAGCTACCACTGATAGTCACTCATTCACTTGTTTATCTATTTATTCGTTTGTTTGCTTGTATGAAACACGAAAGCATGGGTGTAACAACAAGGTTACAATCTAGAGGAGGTAATTAAACTGACATATATGATATATGAGCAAATAAACATTAATTCTTTGTTAATAACTTCTATCACTAGGCCACCTTGGAATAATCTTGTTTAATCAAGAGAGAACAAAGGACAATTTTAAAGGTACGTCGGATATTTTATAACTTTCGTACGTAACATATGTTTAATAGAAGTAGAGGCAGCCATCCAGGAATGGACATGATTTTTGCGCAGAAATGTATACTTGTTCGATTTATTCTGTCTAGATGAAGATCTGTTAATGATTAATTTATGAATATTCTCGTAAGTAGTGTTTATTGAGCCATAAAGCAAACCCGATCATACTGTGAAATTGACTAATATTTAATCCCCTAAGGGTTAATTTACTAAATCATGTGTAGCATATTACTATGTCATATGGAGAATCCGATGTTTAAGCATGAGCCATGTATGAACAAAATTGCACTTCCTTCAATAATGCATTTTATTTTTGGAAAAAAACGACAGGTTCAATTTCAACAAAATGGGCAAATTATTACTTTTTCAATGTATATTTGTCATATAAATGGTTATATATATATATATATATATATATATATATATATATATATATATATATATATATATATATATATATATATATATATATATATATATATATATATATCGCTTACGTGGTTTCCAGAAATACATACTCTCGAGTATGTGATATAGGCTTTGAACAAAATGTCAATATTAAAAATATATCATAAATTCCTAAATATATGAGTAAAAAAAAAATAATTATATGAGTAGGATGGCAATCTTGTTTGATAATGATAGTCATGCTTACTCATGCCATCAAAATACAAAGTATGTGTCAATATCAATTCAAAATCATTTTAATTTGTTAATTAGGTGTAAAGACAAAATATTCAGACAGGAAATTAAATAGGGGTGGCGTTAGGAGTACTATAATTTGTACTCTTCTTGTTTTTCTTCTCAGCACCCTATAATAATTATATTTTTGCGTGCCCCGAAAGCAATTTAAAATCTTTTTAAAAAAATTCTTAGGAGAAGTTCTATGATATGAGAAATGATAGATAAGTAGAAATTGATAAACCTTATTTGACAAACAGCTGTTAGTTGTTTGCATTAGCTGTTAGTTATTTAAATTAGTTGTTTATATATTAACTGTTTGGATTGACAGTTTGTTGAAAAACTGTTTGTTAAAATTAACTGTTTTTGATAAAATTGTGAGACAAAAAGCTAATTCTTCAAAAAGCTTTTCCAAAAAGCTGATAGAATTAAATTTTTTAAATTGACTTTTTGGACCCAAAAAGCTCTTTTATCAAACACCCAGATTAGCTTTTTTACTTGACCAAATAACTAATTTTGATAAAAAAAAAAGTTATTTTTGGCCAAAAAGCTCTTCAAAAAGCTGTAATATACATAGTTAATTAATTTTAAAGTTTTTTAAAAATTTTTTAATTTTTTTTTAAAAAATAAAAATATTTTTAAAAAATAATCTTTTGTAATATACATAGTTAGTTAATTTTAAAGTTGTGACACATCACTAGTTGAAGTTTATAACTAGTAATTTTTTTTAGAAAGGCTCTGCTACCTTAAGCTATTTTTTTATCTTTATTTTCATATTAGCAATATACAAAATTAAAGTGTTTTTAGATATATGACAATACAATTTTTAAATAAGAGAGTCGACATAAAAGCTATTTTTATGTGCTCAAATATCAATTTCTTATTTTGTGTTTGTGTTTTAATTACTTTGGCTAAGATAGTCCATCAAATATTATCTTTAACATGTAGTGATCATTGTATCATACCTTAAAAATTACCAACACGAAGTGGTTTGACAATTGTTTCCTTTAAGAAAGGTTTCTGGTTCGAGTCTTGCGAATGGAGAAAATCTGTATTGAAAGAAATTTACATTTATTGGACCAACAATAACTCGATTCCAGTGATATGAATGATCAAAGGCAAAAAAAAAAAAAAACCCTAAAAATTAAAAGACAATGAAGTTTATAAAAAAAAGGAAAAATCAAGAAAAAGAGAAGGAGAGGGAATATATAGAGGAGAATAAGGACAAGAGAATGGTGTTTGGAAAGTGCCAAATTTAAGGGGGATCACAAATGAAATAAAATATTGGGGGGGGGGGGGGTGGAAAATAATAATAATAATAGTAAGACTAAAAAAATAAATAAATAATGAAGTGTGCGCCACGAAAGGGCCATGGCAGCCCCCGACAAAGATTTTGGCAGCACAGACCAGATGCACTCCATATATTCCTACAAATTATATCATAGGTCCGAGTCCCGAGTATCTTTTTTTATTTTTTTTTGTTGTGTGTGTTGAAAATATATATATATAAATGATGGTCGACTACTTGTCTAGTGTTGATGTGTTTGTTATTTGTCCTCCGTTATTAAGGGCATGGGTTCAAATTTGAACAATCTATCGTATCATGCAAGTTAAATATTTTGTTTTACTCATTTGAGTATTTTCCGAATTTATAGACCTGAAACTATAATATAAGTGCTGATTCCTGCAAATTCCTCTCCCAACATTAATCGATCCCAACCTTCAAGTTAAATAAAATACAACGAAAATTGTGAGGTAATCCTCCCCCCCCCCCCCCAAAAATCACCATGTATTGATTATGATGGTGTCACACTTTTTGTTTTGGGTTTTTGGACTAGGGATGTAACAAACCTGAGCCGACTCTCCGAGCCATCGAATTTTGTTCGATTAAACCTCGGCTCGAACTCGAGACAAACCGAGTTCTCACCCTACTCGATTAGACTCGATCTGGCTCAATTTAGCTTAATTGGTTTGTTATTTCTTTATTTGTTTATGTTGAGAGTATAAAAAAAAAAAGTATAAAATCGCCATTAGGATCAATGAAATTTATTCAAATGAACCTTTATTACTTGAAGCTAATGTAAAAATATAGAATTTTGAATTATAGCCTTCAATTTGGATACTTTTAAAACAAAAACAAACAAAAGAAAGAATGTTGAACCCAACCGATCGAGCAGAATAGAGTGCACATCATCCTGGGGCCTGAAATTTGCCGGCTCGGGTTGAGCTTGACTCAGTTATATCCTTACTTTGGACTTTTGGTTAAAATAGTTGTATTTACTGTTGGTATACAAAGGAGTGGATCGAGCTCTTCCATCACATATTTTCTTTATGTACAATACTTGAACTTTGGATATTACTTCAGGAAAATATAGGACAAATTACTTGAACCAACTTACATACCACCAACATATAAAAGATACCTTAAATATTATTGGGTTATTATTAAAAGTCATGTGACATCTTACTTCGGTAAATGGTTTTGCAACCGTTTCCTCTCCAAACCTTTTTCTCAAAACTGTTTTGTGGGTCTTATGGAATCAACCTCTCTATGGGTAGGAATACTGGTAGAGGTAAGGTTGCCTACAGCTGGATCTCCCCAGACCCCGCGAAAGCGGGACCCACTTTGGGAGTTTGTTGTTGTTGTTGTTGTATTAAAAGTCATGTGACATGTACAGTCAATCATACATAACAATTCCTGAGGACATCTCTTAGGGGTTAAAGTTCATACCTTAGGTTGTAGTATTAATAAGCTGTAGCACCTCAATTAAATTCTCGGGAGCCCTGAAGTTAATAACCAGAAAAACCTTCAGTAGCTCTGATGAGGTGTCGGAACTTGTGATCATCGGGATGTAATCGCAGTGCCTCACTAGCTAAGCTACTCTATCAAGGTTAAGAATACTTTGAGATACATAACATGTAAGTTTTTGTTTTTTTTTTTTTTGTTTTGTTATTTAAATGTTTTGAAGGGATATATAAATACAAATAAATATCAATTTTGTGTCCAATTATAGACTTGATGACAAGACAATTCATTATGTCCAAATCTAATCAGAAATATAATGGGTATTTAATCAAATAAATAAAGGTTAATTTTGCCACATAATGTATCCAAAATCTTAATTACCCCACCTAGCTAGTATTAGTTGAGATAGATCACATCTACCTTCACTTAATTTTTCCTACTTAACTCATGGCATGCATGTATTAACTACCATACAAGAGGCAAGGGTGGCTCGAGATTTAAGGGAATGTTAATTTGTTTGTTTCCTAAATAATTAATTAATTAAATTAAATACAATATCGCCCAAAATTCCTTAATTATGCTAAGGAATATATGTCGTATTGGTACAATCAAACATAAACTGCATTACGAGAATGATTTTATGGTAATTTATTCCTTGATTATTGTCTATATATTGAGTATTAGGCTAATTAATCAAATACTTTAAGATGACATTTACTATGAAAACTACTCAGAATTTTTTCTTAAAATAAATCATTCTTGCAGTGAAAAGACAAAAGTGACCTTGCAATTCATGTGTAAAAGCTGCAGAGAATTGAGGACATCTTGGACATTTTCACCTCTCAAAGAGGGGGGGGGGGGGGGCATAAATTATGGATAGTAATATTTTTGTATGGCAAGGTTAGATTAAAACAAACACTAAAGTCTGTTGGAAATTGCATTATTCTGTTTTGTCATGTAAACCTGACCATAGATTTTGACCCCCTTGGAAAGTGGGCATAGTTTTTCTTTTATACGAGTCACCTACACATATTCACAATTTTTTTTTTAAAGATCAATATAATACAAATAAAATATCTATTAGAATCAGTCTCTCTGTAAGTATATAACGTTACCTGTAAAGGTAAGATTGTTTGTATTTAAATCTTTTCAGACTTTGTACAAACTGGATCCATACTAAAAATTGGTAGAATACAAATAAAATGTAAAAAGATGAATATATAATCTTATGTACGTGCTAGTTTCAAACTCTGTGTGTGTGTGCGTTTTTATTGGAGGTGATAGTAAGGGCCTGTTCTTTTCGTGGGTAAATAGGGGTGGGTAAAAGGTTGAAGTGGGTTGGGTTGGTTGAGGTGGGTTGAAGTTGGTATTTTTTTTTGAGGTAGGTTGAAATAGGTTAAAGTTGGTATATTTTTTTTTTTGTGATGGGTTGAAGTGGGTTAAAATAATGAGAATGTGTGATAATTTATTAAGTTATTGTAATTTTTAGTGCATTTTTTCGCTGAATGGTAATTTCACAATTTTGTAACTATTTTTCTGGAAGTTGGAGGTCGGTAAAACTCGTCAATTATTTTTAACGATTTGGGTTACAAATTATTAAATTTATGAAGGGGTGGGTTGAAGTTGGTTGAAGTGGGTTGAGGTAGGTTGAACTTGGTTGAAGTGGGTTGAAATGGATTGAGGTTGGTATTTTTTTTTCCAGGTGGGTTGAAGTGGGCTGAAGTAAGTTGAAGTTGGTTGATGTTGGTAAATCTAAAATGACCTACGAAAAGAACAGGGCCTAAGACTAACAAAATTTATTGGTAAATTCAATCGTTGTAGTGGCAAACACTATCTTTCTCAATTGTTAGGCCCTGTTCTTTTCGTAGGTCACTTTAGATTTACCAACCTCAACCTACTTCAACCCACTTCAATCAACTTCAACCCACCTGGAAAAAAAAATACCAACCTCAACCCACTTCAACCAATTTCAACCCACCCCTTCATAAATTTAATAATTTGTAACCCAAATTGTTAAAAATAATGACAAATTGTACCGGTCTCCTACTTCCAGAAAAATAGTTACAAAATTGTGAAATTACCATTCAGCGAAAAAATGCACTAAAAATTACAATAACTTAATAAATTATCACACATTCTCATTATTTTAACCCACTTCAACCCACCACAAAAAAAATATACCAACTTCAACCCAGTTCAACCTACTTCAACCCACCTCAAAAAAAAAAAAAATACCAACTTCAACCCACCTCAACCTTTTACCCACCCCCATTACCCACGAAAAGAACAGGCCCTTAGACTCTATCTATTGATAAGCAAAACTTACTAAGAAATTTTTTTAGTAATATACATCATATATCTGGAAGTGTATACTCCCATTTATCACACACACACACACACACACACACACACACACACACACACACACAC